>CEMJ01392918.1:136285-203891 GCA_900068955.1 Clitocybe nebularis | reverse complement strand
ATTCGGATATGTTGAATTCCGAACTCCGGGCTATACCAAAATTCTGCGCTGAGCGCTGAACGCAAGCGGCTAAACTGTATGGAGTTCTTCAACGACCTGGGTACTGACCCCCTCAAGCCATCCCTCTTTGAGTTAGTTGCACAAGAGCAACTTAGAGATCTTCTTCAACCCGCCTTGAAGTATGTTTTGGCAGTGAGCACAAGTTACTTTGAATAAATAACCGTTTATTGACTTCTTACTACATAGGTATTCGCTCAGAGATATCCACGATACCTATTACGCATTGTGAACAGACATGAGGAATTCTATGCTGCAATCATGCTGTTAGTAGAACGCCACTACCTTCGGAAGCATAGTAGGCGTTTCACGACTTTGAAATCTATGACTTCATGTTGACATTAAACCCCCAGATGCCTCATTTTCTGAAAATTTCTACGGACTGAAGCGGAGGCGTAGGCCTCATATTGAGACAGAAAGGGCACAAGCAGCTGTTGGCGGGTTACCCGCGGGGGAAGCCTTACGGAGTCGGGAAGTAGGGCTTTCACTGTTTTTCCTTGTATGCCTAAATACACCTCTACGTGGTCCTCGTAGTTCTTACTTCCCTTGATTAGGTCGGCATACCATATTTTCGCGCAAAGGCACAAGATTATTATGAAGAATTGGGAGGAGGAGTGAATTCTGACATTGACGAAGGAATGGGCAGTCGGCAGTTGCAAGCTCTCACCGACACTGTATGTATGACACTTGACAGAAGACGCAAGCTAAGTCTTTCTTTCTTTTCCAGTCGTTCAAAGGGCGACTCAGGAGAGGTTTTAAGGCTGCCTATCCATGGCTGAATACCTCTTTTGAAGTATGGCTGTTTGTTTCCAACGTTGCATACTTGTTTGACAAGACACCGTTTTATCGACCGTGGTTGTCCTGGGTGGGTGTCGATCTACGGAGGTTAGGGATCGAAGATTTTGTAAGATCTTTCTGTGTGTGATTTTGGTGAATTCTTACACGGTGTCATAGCGGGCCGCCTCTTTGGCAGCTCAAAAGAAACTATCATCAAACACGCGACGTGATATTATATCTCGCATACGACACGTCCTCGTGACTTCACCTCAACTACTGTTGGATTCCCTTCGTCTACTATTACCCACAGCTATTTTCTTCATCAAGTTTTTGGAGTGGTGGTATTCTCCCGGGTCTCCTGCTCGCTCTCTTTCTACATCGCCCTTAGGTCCGGCAGTTCCTCCCCCCCGCATGCTTCCACCTCATCCTCAGGGCATTCCGTTCGATAAGACCAGCTATGGGATATGCCCAATCTGTCATAAAGGCATCAATAACGCCACTGCATTACCCTCCGGTTATGTATTTTGTTATCGGTGTGCATATGATCAGGTAGAGAAGCATGGGATATGTCCAGTTACGCTTCTGCCTGCTAGAGCGTGGCAGTTAAGAAAGGTGCTTGTATGACGATAGAGCGCACGTTCGTCGGGATAGAGGGAATCGATAACAATCGATGTATGATATTTGCTTTTGGTTATCAATTACGAACTTCATCGATGGGCTTTTGTAAACAGGTGTTTTCGTTTTTCCGCCTTTTTTAGACACGTGTGTAAATGTAAACAGGGTACACTTCCAGCTAGCCGCCCACAGCTGAACTTCGTGACTTACACACCCCCCCGGCTTCCCTATGGATTATTTTACATAACTGGGTTGCTATATCGTCTCCTGAAGGAGATTTCTTGGTCATAACGCTAAATCTTACACACGCCCAAGCATTCCGTAAAAATGAAGGTGACCCATAATAGCCCCTGTCCATCTCAGGGTGGGGACTTATCTCTCCCACCTCGTAGTTTGGAAAGCACATTCAAGCACAGCAAATACCAGGATGGTCCGCTTACTATCTTGACTATAAATTCCTGAAAAAGATCATCTCGTCTCTTGTGGCCAATCGACCAGCATCGGAGGCAGCCGCATTGGCATCGGGTGTTCGACCTGCAGACATATTAACCCAATCTCCTGTATCTCTATCATCGGCACCTGTTCCACGAAGCCCTTCAACGTTTCCGGGCGATGGGCCTGGCAGACCACCTATCTTCTCCGGCTCGGGCCAAGATGACGACAGGGGGCCAGACTTCCGGGCGCACAAGGCGGCATTTTTCTTCAAGCTTGAACGTGAATTGGAAAAGGTGTGACAATTGAATGGTTCTGCGGCATGGGGTCGTTGTTTTGACCCAGACTGCTCAGATAAACGCGTTTTACCTGCAAAAGGAAGCCGAACTAAAGTTGCGAATGGAGACTTTACTTTCGAAGCGAAGAGCTGCTGCGATGAGAGGTTTTCCTGATACTACTAGTGGAACCACGCAAAACCATGTAGAATGGAGCGCCGTCAAGGAAGGTTTTCGGCTTCTTGAAAGAGATCTTGGAAAACTTCAGGTATCTCCATGTGCACTCTTTCCTCGACTTATGCATAACCCCCGGCATTTCAGCAATTTGTCGAGGTAAACGCCACAGGATTCCGAAAAATCCTGAAGAAGTTCGATAAGCGATCTACATCTACGACGAAAGAACTTTACTTGTCCCGCCAAGTGGATGTTCAGCCTGTATTCAATAGACAAGTTCGCTTTTCCCTAAGAAAACTACAAATCTGCATTCACTCATTTCTATCGTTAGCTCATCTCGGAACTATCGGACACCGTTGCAATCTGCCTTCTGGACCTTACTGATCTGTCTTCTGGCCTCAAGTTTGAAGGCTCCGCCGCGAATGACATCTTCACACTTCAAATTATGACCGAACACACATTACCTATGGGCCCATTTCGTGATTTAGAAAACAATCTCCGAAAGGCCGCCGCGACTATGGATACAAACTCTATCACAGATTGTGTACTTTATTCTGATATTTTGGGTCAGCAAAACGGGGGTAAAACAAATGTCACCCGAATCCTTTGGAATGTCATAATCGAAGCTCCTCCCGACATGGCAGACTTGATTTTTTCCTCCCTTTCAACTCCTTTTGATTTCCATTTTATTGATGATATCAATGGGCGTACATGCCTACACGAAGCAGCTATGGCAGGTATCCCTCGCCTAGTGAATCTCTGCATACAGAACGGGGTAATAGTCGAGAAGACAGATCTTTATGGTCGGACGGCCCTCCATTATGCCTCCATGAACGGGCATCCAATCGTTTGCCAGCAGCTTCTGTTAGCCAACATACCTCCCAATATTCTTGATAGGGATAACTATAGCCCCCTTGTGTATGCGGTCATGAGGGGCAGTGTGGATTGTGTTCGGGTGCTACTCGATGATGGAAAGGCTCCTGTGGAACCTTCAACTCCGTTGGGCGACCTAATTCCACTCTCACTCGCGAGTCAATCTGGCCATTTCGATGTTGTTCTGCTCTTACTCCAGCATGGCGCACATTGCTTACCGAATAGTAACGGAGAGTACCCGATGCATCTGGCTGCTAGAGAAGGTCACACTGAAGTCTGCAAGCGCCTCGTTCATCTTCAAGGGTGGGACACACCGGATAAATATCACGAATGGACACCACTTTTTCATGCTGCCCGATATGGTCAAGATGGCTGTGTTAAAATCTTGCTTGATGCTGGAGCCCGTGTTGACACCAGAGATGAACTTGGACACTTGGCTGTACATTACGCAGCCTGGTATGGTCACCAGAAATGTCTAGTGCTTCTCCTGTCCGCAGATACAAATAAACTACCCACCACACAATTTTCGATTCCTGATGATTCTCCCTCATCCGATATCAATAACGCCCCAGAGTCCTCAGATATCGATCTTATTCCTTCATTGTCTCTTCCACCCCCCATAATGCCACATCGAGTCTATGGGCATAATTACTTGGACAAAAATAATCTAGTGCAAGTCTCCATAGGGCATTCATCTCGCCGTTTGGGCGGTCTTTCTGGCGTACGACTCCACCATCGTTTGATTAGCCCCGCTTTCGAAGACGAGTATCTTTTATCATCGACACCTTTGAAACTCGTCATGACAACAAGCCCCGATGTCAATTCAGCTCCGTACAGCATATCACTCCCACAGAGGGATCTAAAAGGGGTTTTTTCGTTTCAAATTACGTCTTTGGCCAACCTCTCTTTGGAGTTTTCAATCTACCCCAATTTTGGCACAAAAACCATTGGCCGCGCGGTTGCATTACCTTCACTTTTCTCGCAAATCGTAAATAATCAAGCTTTCACTCTGCCCATTCTTGACACACGTCTGCACGTTGTTGGCGAGGTGATCAGTCCCTGAGTCACTGCTGTTTGTTTTTCCTGATTCTTTTTCTAAAGGTGGACTTCGAGGTAAACATCATTAGCCCATTTGAAGGAGTTACATTGGAAGTTGGAGGGGATGTCGAAACATATTGGAAATCCATGGCAATACCTTTGACTTCCATCTCGCAGCCAAATTTGCCACAATGGCCCCATCGATCAAACCTTATTGGCTCGGCACAAGCTTCTCCGTCTGTTCACTCCATTAGCAATACTGGAGGCCAAGCTTTGACTATATCCTCTTTGAGAGGACACTACATATATGTCGTTGTTCAAGTCACAAAAGATCTCCATCCGGTTGTTTACTCTGAATGGTTACTCCCAGACACGAACTTCGACATCAGCGTCTCTGATGTTACTCTGGCTCAGTTTGAAGATTTGGCACACCGTATTGGACGGGAAATTAATCCGGCTCACAGCACATCAGTCAATGATTGGCCCTCCACGCTGTCACGGTCTATGATTTCTCTCGCCCAGCTGCTGAAGGTAACAAATTTTTCGAAAGGGATATCCACCAATATTCTTATTAAATTGCATAGCTTCTGCCCCTGGGCATCAACGTAAGTTTAGAGCTTGCTTATCCATCCAGAAAAACGAGAGAGCAACTCTCTTTTGGACATCACCTGGACCTGAATGATTTTGTGGATTCTGTGTTGCGCAATATATATCACGCTTCGGTGCCTCTGGACGCTCCATATAGTCCCCGGCGGGTCGCTTTCGTGTCTTCCTCTCCGGATGTGTGTTCGGTTCTTAACTGGAAGCAACCAAATTGTCCGTCATCTGTTTTAGCGTATATAGCCTCGCTGATTCAGACTGTAGACCCCGTCTTCTTCGTATCTCGATGTGGGAAAAATAGTACATTCACACCTAGTCCGACGGCCTTAGGTGCCGAGGAAGAAAATGACCCTAGGCTGTCAAGCATTGGTGCAGCGGTTGAATTCGCAAGGATCAACAATCTTCTAGGCGTTTTTGTCGATGCCGATCTTCTGGTGAGTTATTTATCCTCCCTGCCGGTGTCTTGCCAAACCATAATGGCCAATATTTAGGTTCAAGTTCCATCTCTGATCCACGGCGTCCGGAACGCTGGACTATTGGTTGGTACGCACGGCACATCAGAAAGCTTCGTAGGACTAGTGACAACGTCAGGGGTCGAGGGCACCCCCATAGATGCGTTTCTAGGGGAGGGGAAAGTGGTATTTGTAGACCATTCAATGCAGGAATTAATTTAGAAACAAAGGCGTATATAATTAATTTGTACAAATTGAATATTGCTACAATGGGCTGGATTAAGATATCTATACCGCACCGTCTAACATACATATGTATAAATGCTATTTCGATTATTACACTGATGCGTGATACAACGCCGCATAAGAACCGTTTCGTTTAATGAGCTCTTGGTGGGTTCCGAACTCGGATATTGTCTATGTCGGATGATTAGCCGGTACCAGCTGACAACATGATTTCACGTTACCCCGTTCTCCATCATCGCAATTTTGTCTGCGCGGCGAGCCGTCGAGAGGCGATGTGTAATGAATATCACAGACTTCATTCTCTCCCCTGATGGAGATCTAGAGATTTTGTCAATGGTATCGAATATTTGGTTCTGCGCATGGGCGTCCAGCGATGAGGTCTGTTCGAGTTATCAGCCACCGTACCCACGCTGAATAGTGATAACATGTTCTTACTGGCTCATCAAAAAGCAGCAGATCGACCTCAGGTTGTGTCGCTCTCATGAAGGCCCGTGCGATGGCAATCCTTTGCCACTGGAATAATCGATATCAGTAGCTGATTCAAATGGATAAATGATGAATGTCTGACCTCGCCTCCAGACAGGCCATGATGGTGAGAAGAAAATGAATTATTCATCCCCGGATATGAGACTGATTCAAATCCAGGTGCCTGCAAGATAGTCCGTAGCTTGTGGGGCAACGAAGCTACGATAGCGTCTGCTTCAGCGAGGTGGATTGCTCTCTCGACTGACGAACGACACCCCAGATTATCGACATAACCCAAGCCTACGTTTTCCTTCACCGTCGTATTGAATTTCGAGAAACCTTGAAAAACAGCAGACAAATGGCGATGATACTCTCCAGGGCTATAGCGGCGGATGTCGGCCCCGTTCACACGGAGGATACCAGTGTCAAAGTCTATGATACGGAGTAAGATCTTGGCAAGCGTGGATTTTCCTGGAAAAACGGGGTCATCAACTGCATTTCCTTACTCGACATGATATGACTGACCAGAGCCATTGTAGCCAACAATAGCAAGGGTTTCTCCAGGCTTGATAGAGAAATTGACATCTCTTAAAGCGGGTTCACTGCTCCCTGGATATGTATAAGATAGCCCCCTGATTGTTATTCAGCGATGTTTGAGGGTTGTGATTGAAGTTTCATCGCACCTGACTTCTATGCTTACACCGCCTGACAGCGGCTTGTAGGCCATCTTTTCTGTATCATCCGGTTGGAGTTGTGGTTTCAACTTCATGCTTGCAGAAAAGGCAGACAGAAGAAATATGCTCTGAAAGGCCATTCTGGTTGTAGTTATCAAGTTACCACACGCATATATGACGGCTTGAATAGAGCTCCGATATAGTGTCAGAGATCCCAAGGTTGCAGATGATGTTTGCATTAGTAAAACGAGTGGTATCTAGTAATATATCAGATTTGTTACACAGGCCGCAGTGAGTGGTAGATGAGAACCAGACGAACATTCTGGAGAGCGAACAAAAGATCGGACAGGTTTATTTGCGAGATAAAGGAATGGTCCAGAAAGGTTCGGGGTCGCTCCGAGGAAAGGACAATTCTTCGTGCACTTGACCAAGACTTTAGGATCCACTCTCCGAGGCCGAATAACGCGATTTCAGGACGATGGACATCACTATAGGCAAGATTCCGCATTCGTTCGTGGCGGTCTGCTGCCCGGGTCTCCCGAACGTTGTAGGGAACATCTGGCTGCCGCTGAGAAAAATTACACCACGTCAATAGGGATGGTAGGATTGCCGGAAGTATTGATATCAAAAGGACACCGAAATGGGTTGCGCCGTTCGTAAGGGAAATAATTAGAAGTAAATGGGAAATGATTTCCGTTATAAGGGATAAGAGATGAATGAAGTCTAGGGGTGACAGGAGGCCAAAACCGCCGCCGTTGAATGAACGCGCAAAAAGGTCCGATTCTTGAAGAAGGTCGCGGACCACAGGGTCCGCGAGAGTGGGAACGTCTAGTCGAACGCGTTGCTCCAGTTGTTGATATTCAACAAAAAAACGCGCCGACCCCATGACAACGTTCTCATTGGAGAAACTGAAACAGGTCTGTGAGTACAGAACGTTCGTTCAAAAATAGTATCTTACGAGAGGGAATCCAATAACCCTTCCACAATTCTTCTGAGGATTTCGGTGGAGATCAATTGTAAAAGGCGGGCCCACGTGAAGTTGCCTGACGCGATCCAGGATTGCAGCTGTAACAGATCAGAGTGGTTGTCAATCTTTTGTTTAATCCGAAATAGCCGTTATTGGTTAACAAACCTCATCAATTATCAAAGCCTAAATTTTATCGAAGGTGGTGAAAAGTGCATGAGAACCCGTGGGACGTGGTACGTTGGACGACCCACCTGGGAATAACCTCGGAATGCGGGAAAAAGGCTTCGAACGATATTCAGGGACATCATGAGAGTCGTTCGCGCTGGATTGAGTCCCCAAAGAAGTTTAAACTTCACCAGCGACCGGTCAGAGGAGGGCGTCAATGCATAGGTCGTGGATCTTACAAAATCAAGGGCAGAATCTTGAGTAACACATCGATACGCCAGACAAGCATTCGCCATGTTCAGTGGTCTCTGAGCGCCGGCCATAAGATAGGAGCCTTTCTGACCAGGTATTTCCCTGGAAGACAACCATGTATCGTACACATTTTCTGGTTTCTTGTCCTTCGGAGGCGTAGCTTTATACAGTGGCGCAGTAGTCACTCGCGAAGGCAGGTGTATATCGGCAAAGAGGGGTATGTGGTTACTGAGCCTTTGACACATACTAGAATAGAAGGAAGCAGGCAAGTCCATTGGAGATGGAGATTTTATAGGAATCTGGCTCCAAGAAGTGGACAGATAGTCTTCACTTCAGGACTCTTTTGTTCATTAATATACGAGATCCGGATGTATTTCATGCCCGTCCGATGCAGTGCACTACTGTGGGCTGTACCGGGTATGCGCATTTGGTAGAAGAGGCCCAATTACGGAGATGTTCTACGTGAAGTCGGTACGGTGGGCTGACTCCCCTTCAGATATCCAAATCAAGAGCCTGAGACCGATACCGACGTCAAAAAAGCCACAGCAAGACACAGCCACAAGCTTGTAGCCATTCTTCTGATATAACATTGCCTTTTCTGGACACGGCGGCACGGGAAAGCTGTCCACGTGCCGCCACGTGCTTAGGACGGGTCATCCGGAACTCATTTTTTTGCCCAGGTCTGCCAGAGTCACCAGATATTTTCGAGTCAGAGCTCCTCAATTGTATCTTGATTCAGCACTCTAGTTTTCACCCAAATGTCTATCCCTACAGATAGCTCTCAGATCGCATTATTGTCCGACAGTCTTCATCGACTGCAGGCACAACAAGAAACCATACCGGAGGATGGTGAGCCGCCTCAGGAGCCTCAGGACACGCAAGTTCCCTCGTCTTCCACGATCCCGTGGAGCTCACATTCGAGGGACGGATATGGTTTCCGGAAATCCGGGATATCAACTCCTCTGTCACTAGGACCCGTGGACCCGAATAGTCTAAATCACCTCTCTCCGGTTGATAATTTAGTACCTGATCCTAATGGCCTTGGCTGGCCAGGCGAGTTGATGCTCTGCAATCCCAGCCTTAGAGTTCTAATTACATGTCACAGCCAAATCTACAGTATTTAGACTCAATCAAACTGCCGCAGAAAAATCAGCTCGAGAAGAAAAGATGGCCTCTGCGGTTCGCATCATACTTGAGTGTATTGGTGAGGATCCGGACCGAGAGGGTTTGCAGAAGACGCCGGAACGGTATGCCCAGGCTCTCATGTGGATGACACGAGGATACGAGGAGAGACTAGCAGGTTTATCCATCGTATAGTTCTCCCCTGCTGCGCTAATATTAGAGTATGATAGACGTCATCAACGATGCTGTGTTTGCAGAAGACCATGATGAAATGGTTCTCGTGAGGGACATTGATATATCAAGTCTGTGTGAACATCATTTGGTTCCTTTTACCGGCAAAGTACGTCGTTCTCCATCTTATTGTTCAAACGTCAGCATTGAAATAGTCAGATCGCGATAGCTTATATTCCAAACAAACTCGTTCTTGGCATCTCTAAACTGGCAAGAATAGCAGAGACATTCAGTCGTCGTTTACAAGTTCAGGAACGTCTCACAAAACAAGTTGCTATCGCCGTCCAGGAAGCCATCAAGCCCCGTGGCGTAGCTGTAGTTATGGAGGCAACGTGAGTTAACCTCAAAACACGAACATCTATAATTAACATAGACCACAGTCATCTATGTATGACGATGCGCGGTGTACAAAAGCCGGGATCGATAACTGTCACATCATGTATGCTCGGGTGTTTCCGCACGCAGCAAAAGACTCGTGAGGAATTCCTCACACTTATGAGGCGTTGAAGTCACATCATCGCCACCGATTCAACTCATGGCTCATGGTATTATCCCCAAGCGGAAGTTATTACTTTAACATGTATAAACACAAGGAAGGGATTTTCGCAGTGGTCCTATCATTAAGGTTGGCCCATAATAATGCAATTATGAATTACGACACTAAACAAAACATGTGGAGTGGTACAAGCCTCAGTCTTTTCTCCCTCTCGATTTGTCCCCAGCTGAGGGATCAATGGGTAGTAACTTTCTAGCCAGCGCATGCTGGTGATTTTGTGTAGGAGCAGTATATCGGTTGCGAATCAGTCGGGGGCGCTTCGGGGGCTGCATTGTCTCATTGCTTGGACCAAGTACAACGTCATTCACATCTTTGTCACGGTCTGTTGAGCGTAAATTATATCATTTACCGCCTGTCTCTTATATGCAGTCGTAAGTGCACGAACCTGATACCGTTCGCTTCCTGATATCGCGTTCGTCATCTTTCCTTTGAGGGTCAGGACGGTAAGAATTGATCGGGGCTTGTGGTAGTGAGCGAGGTGCCTCCTTGTCACTTATACGAGAGCGGAGGCTCCCGAGTCCCTGCGAGCCTCCTTCCTGATGCGACTGTGAATTACTTGGGCCTGCTTGAGCACCGTTTGTGTTATCTCGGTGACGGTCACGTCCTGCCGTTGGGTCTGCTTTACCTCGAACGACATCAACAGACGACATGGCGCGTGGTGCGGACGGAGTACTCGGAGGCAGAACCTTTGTTGATGATGATGAAGGGCCATCGGGGATTCGCTTGTCTCCGGGCTGTGTGGGAATGAGCAACAAGATCTGAAGAGACATGAATGAATGTACCTTGTCTTGGGGTGGTCCACGACTGTCGTGTTCGCCTGATCCGTCGCGATCCTTCCTCCGTCTATCGGTGTCACGGTTTCTTTCATGGCCCTCCTTTTCAAGAGGTCTACGAGGTCGATCATCGCGATGACCATCCTTGCGTGAACTGCGCTTAGAGCTTCGCTCGGGCTATCACAAACTATCAGAAACGCATGTGATAGATGGTTAGTTCACTTACGTCGTCATCTGCTGGTCGTCTTCTCTTCCCAAGTCCTTCTTCGGGGCCCTGAGCACTTCTATGTCTACTAGGGTCTGGCCTGGTTGGAAGAGCACGATCTTCTTGGAGCGTCGAAGGAATATTGCCCGCTTGGCCGCGGTTGGATTCACGTTCTTTCCGGCCGTCCCGGTCGCGGTCCTTATCGTCCCTACGGTGGCGATCCCTATCCCGGTCTCGGTCGCGATCACGATCTCTATCACGGGCCCGGTCGAGGTCTCTATCTCTGTCCCGCTCTTTCTCGCGGTCTCCATGTCTGTCCCGACCGCGATCTCTGTCCCTATCACCATCTTTGTCCTTGTCGCCTTCGCGAGTTAGAGTGCGCTCTCTTCCGCTTCGCTCGCTTCTGTTGTGGGTAAGGCTGTCGCGGCGGCTGAGCGTTGCATGGTCGCGCGATTCTTGACGACCCTCCCGGTCGTTCCGTCTCTCGTCACGATCGTCGACATTCCCACGTTCAGAACGAGACCGACCTCCGCTCGCACGACTTTCAGTACTTGCATTTCTCGTGCCAGGGCGGCTCGACGGAGAGGGAGAGCGGACTCTAGGCGATGGTGCAGCTGATCCCGCGGAATTACGTGATAACTCTGCTTTATCTGGACGGCTAATCGATTGCTTTGCTGTTTCTCTGAGTTCCTGAGCCGATGGCGTCTGGCTTGGAACAGATGGGGGTGGCATGGCAGGAGTGACATCTGTCCGAGACTTGTCTTCACCCGAACGGTGACTGCGAGGGGACTGTGGGGGCTCCTTGCCAACGCCCAACGGAGAAGATTGCAGTGAAGGTGAATCCCTAGCATTTGAGGGGCTGTTGTACCTTGAACGAGGAAGATTGTTTGTATTAGAGTCTTCTTTTGTCCGAAGTTCGTTGATGTGGGAGGGCACTGAGGACTTGATGAAATCTGACTGCGAAGAGGTATCAGCTGACGGCCTTGGAGATCCATTACTCTTTGCATCTGGTCGGACTCTCTTAACCACCTCCGGTCGGGGTATGCTAATGTACGTGTCAAAAAGTGTATAAAGAAAGGCTAAAATGGTAGCATACCTTTCCATTGCAAGTTTTGTCGAACTTACACCACTACCGGACGGTTTTTCGTTTGTAGAAGTCCCATTGAGCTGAGCACGAGGAGCCAATGGTGTGGAAGAGGCTGGCTGAGTAGCTGAGCGGCGTCCATCGCCAGAAAGTGTGGTTTGTGAACTTGGACCGCTGGGAGGGGTAGCATTATTGCGTGTTTTATCACTGGGTGGTGGTTTGGGAGATGCATTTGCTAGGGGCTATACTCCATTGTAAGATTCATGAACGCTCGATATGATTTGTGACAAACCTTTGAGAAAGGCTTTGGCATGGCCCACAACGCTTCTCTTTTTTTGAGGCCAGCAGAGTAGCTGTATGTGACAATTGAGCTTCATGATCAAGACAACACCGATGTACATACGCTCGCCCAAGGATTTTCAGGTCTCCGCGCTCCTCGTTTTCTAGGAATCTATCCATCGCGTGGTCCAAACTCGCACCAGTGTCAGTTACCGTAGCAAGGGGAAAGACTGGGAGAATTTCTTTCATGACGATGATGGCATTATAGACATGCATGAACTCTCCAGTTTGGATGCATTCGATAAAGCACTGCATTGTTATAAGATTCCTTTCGTTCTTTTCGATATAGTATGCGACGTGAATACCTTTCCAAGTTTCCTGTGCCACTTTCGAAGTATCCGTTGAAATTCATCCCAACTCAGAAGTTCCGAGGAGATTTTATTTGTCCAACTACGTTGGAGGCCTGGGTGTAATACCGTTTTCCCGCCGACTTTGGTTCGATTGTCCGCGATATAGAGTTGCTCGTCAAGATGCCATTTGTACAAATCCGATAATATCCCAGATAAGAATCGGCCTATACACAAGTGTCAGCTGAAATGAAAGCGAGTCGAAAATAAAGGATGTTACCATAGTTGTGTGCCTCGTACTCACTACACGAGAACAGTACCACTTTGACGTGGTCCCCCAATAACTATCAAAAAGGCGTTAGGATATGTTGATATTTTGATAGTATATGCAACCTACCTTGTCGTAGCACATAAGTGTGTGGAAACCAGGGGTTCCTTGCGTATGCAAGACTTTGATAAATTGTGCACAAAAATCGGCGTCCATAGGAGAAAGAAGGCAGCGGGGTTGTATACAATGCTCAATCAAAGACCCCACTAGTGTCAGGCCCTTAGAGGCTATATCAAAGAGGTGAGTATGTGACCAGTTATCAGACAAAGGATCACCGACAATGAGAAAACCAATGCTGTTTTTCTCGCGCCAAGCGTTTCATGGTAAATACCCGTGAAGCCGTCTGTTCTTTGAATTCTTGAGCAAGCGTGTTGACAAAATTATTGTATCTGTCTCGTCGGGTTCGGTGTGAACTTGCTGTAAGTCTTTTTGCTCTATCCGCCGAACGATCTGCTGCTATATATTTTGAATCTTCTTGACGACTGAGAGCACGCAAAGCGGCCCCCTCTTCATCGTACTTGGTTGCAGGCGGCGATAAGTCGTACGTTGATAATTGCCAGAAAGTCAGATAGAATCCGGGGCTAATCACTTATTATAATAAAGACCTCACACAACAACGTCATGGTCTTACCCAATCACTTCATATGCATTTCCAGGTGCAATTTTCTTGATATCGTCGAACAGTGCAGCTAGTTCAGGAAGCCAAGGACTCTGTTATTCAGTCAGTTATTCAAAATCGATGATGGTGAACGAGTCTAATATACCTCTGGAACGGCTGGTGTTGTTGTAACAGAGTTGGTTTCTGGATCCATCGAAACATCCTCCTGTTGTGGTTCTAAGGTGGCCTGTTTCGATTCGGCAGTCTCACCACCCGAAGAGTTTCCAGGAATCGGTGAAGCAACTCTGGAAGCAGATGCTGGTTCCCGTTTAGCCGTGAGTGCTGCTTTCAACCGTTTTTCAGCTTCTTCGTTAGCTATCCGTTCTTGTTCTTGCATTGCTAATGCCGAGCTCTGGAAGCCAATTCAATGGAGTGAAGAAGAAAAAGGTATTGTACGGACCAAAAGTGACGCATGAAGTACTGGGCGTATGATCTGCATGCAGATAGGTGCACAGATACCGTACACCTGACCAAGTTCCGCGATGGACGGTAGAACTTTGCCTGCATAATCTTTAGCAGGAATGACTGATGGAGATGTGAGAAGCTCCAAATATTGCAACAAAACACCGTGTGTCTGGCCGAAAGTCAGTCGTCCCATCACTACGGCGCGTGCTCGGAATCACTAACCGTATCGTATAAACTCGCAAGGGATTTTATGTGGGTATCCGGCGCTTTGAACACACACGCCTGTCTTTGTTGCGCAACCTGGATGAGCAACGGTAGTGCTAATGAGGACTCCAACAGACCCCGGCCAAGCCGTTGAGGTCCCTTGAGCACGGCATCACCGGGATCTAACCGCGCCCCTCTGGTGGTGGAAGCCACAGATTCTATCCGAAGCACTGGACCACCAGCCATAGCAGCGACCTGAGAATCAGAGAGGCTCGGCAAAGGTTCGATACCAGCCATCTTCCATATCAGTTCCCGTAAAACCACAAGTTCTGTTGTCTGTCCATTGTGCAATTGGTGTACGACATATTTCAAAACAGGCGTCAAATCGGCACTGTATCGCCTGAAAAGCATTCCAGTAAAGGACGCGAGGCCTGATGGGACAATGAGACAGTTGGACAAGGATCCATCGCAGACAACGCACTTTGCAACCAGTCTGTTGTATTGACGCCGTCATCTTTTAAACGCTCTTTGTTTGGATTTGCAAGTGCATCAAGGATGATAAAGACCAGGACATCGAAACCCATATTCGTCACATATCGCAGAGCTTGAATGACAACATTTGCCAAATTGTCGTAGGCCATGATCTGATTAACCGCATTCGTGAAGAATATGCAAGGATTTGAATGGGCCAACTTTGCCACAGTCCCCGACAGAGAATCAATAGTATTGTGGGAAAGTCGACGCAAAATGCCCTTCGATTCCCTGTCAGCCTGGACCTGGCGTATCCGAAGTTCGGGATGAGATTTGTAAACCGTCGATTTCCATTCTCCATAGAGGCGCCAGCGAGATGTTGTCTCATACTGTCGAATAATGTTCCAAACTTCGACTGTGCAAACTGCATTGCCTCGGATCAACGGGAGAGCGGGAAGAAGGTAAACACGAAGTATCTTGAACCAAAAAAGTCGGACTGGGTCTTCTGGATCGGGTTCACCACTCGGTTTCTTTGTCATAGGGTCAATGGGAACCTGGAAATAGCACCTTTAGACTGATGAGTTGAGAGCCAAGAAGTCGTCATTACCGTAGATTGCAAGTGACTCCTTCCAAGACGCAAAAATTTGGTTAAAAACAATGGATCGCGAGAAACGTGGATCCCAATAAACTTCATCAAAGGTTCCATTACATCTTCCAAGTCGCTTAAAGAGGAACATATCGGCACTTGTTCGACCCAGTCTGGGAAGAAGAAGACAAAGTCGTTGACACTTGTACTTGGTGGAGTTGGGGCCCAAAGTGTGAGAAGGGGTTTTCGAGTGGGAGGAGATGTCACACCAGCTGCCATGTATCGAGCCCGCGGTTGGGTGAAACTGGGATTCCGCTCCTTGGTAACCATCGATGATTCATACAGCGCAGAGATCGAAAGCTTCATAACGCGAATCATGAGATCAGCGATCTCAGGCCTCGCATCGACCAACCATGGAAATTTGGAAAGAATGGCTAAAGCGGGTTTCATCGCGCCGACAGAAAGGAGAGCAGTCAGGAGGCCGACTTTTTGGTTGACGTCCTTAGGTTCAGGTACTTTTTTCGAGTCAATTGGAGTGGTGGCTTTTGCTTTCGATTGAGACGTTGAAGAAGCCGATTCCAAGGGCGCGGCCATTGCAAGCTGACTGACCTTGGCCCCAGAAATCCTGGACTGAACATCAGCTACGTAGTCCTTGCGAATTGCGTCCATGTCGTCGTCGTAAGGTAGGACCTGAGGTGACCAAACATCAATCAAAGCGAGGATTTAAAACACTCTGCGAAGTGCCACGCACATGGGGATACAGATCTTCTAGCGTGATGAAACCCTCTCGGATTAATATTGCGGCTGTGAGGTAGAGGTTCTTGGGTGTCGCTTCGGTAACGTCTTGGGACTGTGATGCAACAGTGAGAACCTAGATAGGGATGGGACTAAGGACGCACGTGGTAATATGTAAACTTGAAGCCCAACACCTGAGCCAATACGCGGGGACTACCCCCAGACGAAATTGTTACAGCGTCACGGGCTTTCCTATCAGCTAGCGATAAGATTTCGTCCAGCGTTCTACCTTTGAATGATCCCGGTGCAAGATCAACCACCATACCTCCTCCATTATTGTCCGAGGAAGGGCGTCGATATGACGCTGCCCACGGCGAAAATGACAACAGCGCTATAAAGAAGCTGTAATGTGTTGTAAGGTGCACTGAAAGAACATCCAGGATTATGTCCAACGCTCGGTTGGGGTCCAGATCAAAGTAACCAATGAGACTAATAACTTTTTCCCAGACAGGACGAGCACGATCCTCTATTGAGGTATAGGACTCGACGGGGCGGCCGTTCAGTGGCGAATGGGCAAGACCCAAGCTGCTTGTCAGTTCTGCTGTAAGCTTGCTATAGCCTTCTGACTGTTCTCTCAGAAGGTTGAACTTGTTCTGCTTATAACTTTATCGTGCGCAGTTGAGCAAAAGGGCAAGTAAAACAAGAGAACCCAACAAACAATAAGCCAGTCCGTGTTCTTATCTCCTTCTTGTCCAGTGAAGCCTTGTCTGCAATAAGGCCCACTGATGCCAAAACTGCGGAATCTAATCGCTCCCGACAGAACGCGGGGTCAAGTATACCACAATCCTGTAGTCGCTTGGTTGGTATATACTGTCACAGGAGTTGATGCAACCTACCAGAAACTTCTTGACAACAACCTGAACAGTCTCTTTATCATGTTCCGCATTCTGCTTGGCCTTCTTAGCCTTTGAGAGAAGGGTAGAGGTATTGCTGCTGGAGGACACTTCTCCAGTCATTAGTGCGACTTTGGCATCGGCCAAGACCTCATCCAACTCCGCATCCAAAGACCATATCATATCCACAAGATGTTCTCCAAATATTTTGATGTTGGAGGAAGGGGTTGAAGAACTGGAAGAGGAAGAGGGTAGGCCATTGAGCACCGACTGTACAAACTCGACAAAAATGGCTGGCGAGAGCGTATGTTTGGGCGACCACGTGTGGAGCACAGAAGACAAGAGCGTATGGTACGTGGTTGTAAGGACGTCCACACAGCTTGGATTTGATGGGTTGCAATGGGGTGCAATGAGAATATTCCGGCTAAGAAAGCGCCACAATTAGAACGATACCAGTAACAAGAGAGAAAAGGATATTACCACTCAGATTCACCACCCTTGGACCAGGAAGCTATACAGCTCCGAACGCTATTCACGACATCCATGATGCGGAAAAGGCGGTAGGCAAGAAGGAAGGTAGATAGGTGTTTGCCACTGATGTCCAAACGTAAATTGAGACTTGTCACCGATTTCTCAGTGAAGCCGCGACTAGTGTGATGGGGTATTGTGTCATATTTACCACCAGCGTCTCTAAACAACACAGCACCTCAGGGTCAGTACGGGAAAACCGGGCAGTAGAATCTAGCAGAATTCATGCGAGATCCGAGATCGCAAAGAAATGTTGTTACCCAGAAGCTGTGTATCTTCCCAGGCAGATGGGCTGCTCTTCCTTGCCGGCGATTGCTCTAGAACCTCTCAAATTGACATGTCTCTGTTCTGCCTTGACATGCCGCTCGCGACTCTTGGGTTTTTTTGGCTTAAGGTACTTAGTGCCTCGTTCTCCGGGATAATGGAGCCCCCAGGAAGGGCACAAGAAATTTGCTTGTCGAGTAGTTGACACGTTGCTGACGCCCAGGGGGCCTGGCCGACATCATTGTCTGGCGTTTGCCAAGTCTCAGGATCCATCATTGATCTTGGTAGCATATGGTGGCGACTTCGTCTCCGTATAACATATAAATACCGTGCATGCGAAAATACATCAAGAGCTTCTTTCCCCCCCTTGTAATACCCAATGACCCCCTGGTTTCCTGGATTGATAACTTCTGGCTCTGCACTCGCCGCACAACTTCAGCTAGGTCTAAGCAACGCCACTCTTTCAGACGTCCGTTCAAGATTATTAGAAAGTTCACAAGCAAGGTCTCTGTGTTCTCTTGTTGCGCTCGACCACAATCCAAACTGAAACGCGCTTCCACAGCTGGGAATTGGGTACTGCTGCTCAGGCATTGACAGAGTTTTCCTGGCCGGCTTTATCTGTTTTTGAATCTTCAGCATTTCCTCCACCGGCCCACCTGAATGCATCGCTCAACGCGTCGGACGTGTTGGAGATTGCTGTCAAGTGCGCGATATTTTTCACAAAAGCTGTCACATGTTTGATCATTTACCCTTTAAGAACGGTTTCCAAGAAGCCGGCCGATTCTCTCCCACTCGTCGCAGACCAAGGATCCTCCGCTGATCCTGCCAGTCCGTAAAATTCCCCCACGGCCATAGGATGCCGCTGATCGATTTATTGATTTCTGATATTCAGGTATTGGTGTTGCAGTCTTGTTAGCCAA
Source organism: Clitocybe nebularis (assembly GCA_900068955.1). NCBI lineage: Eukaryota > Fungi > Basidiomycota > Agaricomycetes > Agaricales > Clitocybaceae > Clitocybe > Clitocybe nebularis. The sequence continues at coordinate 185,240 of CEMJ01392918.1, read as the reverse complement.
CTGGACGCGACCCGACAAGTCGTCAGATGTTTTTTCAAAAGCTGCGAGTGGCCAATTGGAACAATTGCTCCATCATGTACCAAGATCAGATAAAGGGGCCATTTCTCACAGACAAGATGAAGTCCAGTTATGGTACCGTATCTGTTCCTTCATGTGACAACCCTAGGTTCCTGAATAATGCATCACAGGGCGGATTATGTGTACATGGTTCCCCCCTTTATCGCATATTTCGGTGCACTTGAAGGAGGCTATGGGGAACAGGCGTTGTTACAAGTAGCCTACGATCAGTGCCGACTTTACCGAGATGCGTTGAAGGATGTATCTGGACTCTGGCGGCATATAACCCTCGGGAGTTGGCAAGATAATAATCACTGGGCAACAGGTGCGTGGTTCCCATGATGTGATATGTGACCCTTTCACATTGGAATCAAGGAAACGGTTGGGCAGCAGCGGGAATGCTGCGTGTTCTTCAAACGATCAAACATTCATCTCAAGCTCACCAGTTTGTACAACAACAAGCTGATCTCACGCAGTGGATTCAAGAAATAACTACGGCTGCGTGGGTACACCAGGTCAGCAAATGATCTCATTGTGAAGCACGATGACGCACACTGAGAACGATCGCTCTATAGAAAGATAATGGAACCTTGTATAACGTCATCGATGATCCCAGTTCATTTGCTGATACCGCTTCAACGGCTCTACTTGCGTCCGTCACCTATCGCATGGCTGTTCTCACAAAGGACACATCCCAGATCCCTGCCGCCAACAAGGCACTCAAGCTCATTCAACGGAGCATCAATGATCAGGGATGGCTGCAAAACACTGTAAACCCATATACCTTCTATACACCCACAGAACAAGGCAGTCACAGCCCAGAAGCTCAAGCATTTGTGCTCCTGCTCCACGCTGCAAACCGGGCATGGCGAGAGTTCAACTTCCAATAGTGAATGGAACTCGCCATGTTGTATTCATTCGGACTAGATAGATGTATTTGTGGGCTGGTGTTCATTTATTAGCTGCGGCGACGGTGCGAATGTGTATGTACTGTTTGTGGATGTAGGATAGTGATGGGTTGTTGCCTGTTGTTGCATGTAACAAGTCGAAACAACAGTCATGATTCTAATCGCTTGGGTCGTGTTTAATTACCGCATGGCCATTGCCAAGCCCATAACTGTATTGAATTCCGGGTCACCGAGTCGGTGATGTGGTGTAAACCATCTTTACGTCGAGCACGTTTCCAGTCTCACAAAAGCCGCGACTAAGTTGATGCCGTCTCCATACTCACTACCCCCCCGAGTTTCGGCTCGCTTCAAATACAATCGCTGTCCTATTGCATGGCTGACATTGGTGTTGCTTCAGCTCCCCGCCAACGAACATTTACCAGTGGTTCAAGGGACGAAGAAGAGGCTTTCGTTAACCATTCTGTGGAACGTCCCCATGACATTACAACCTTGAACTCGGAAAAGTTACACAAACGCCGTATTGCTATACCCGACAGAGAAGGGTTATATCGGTTCTGGCATCGATTCACCCGCAAAGGAAAGAAACAGATTGGAGTAGTGGAGAGCCTGCGCGCCATTGCCTTATCTTCATGTACGTCTCGACCAACCAGGTAGTAATTGGGAATGTACTGAGAGACTGTCAGGGTTGAACGTGTTCATAATATTCATTCCTTTCGCTTGGGCTGCACATTTCACCGGTAAATGGGGTGATTCTGTCACTTTCACTCGTATGTCAATGTGGCAACTTTTCATGTTTTCTCGTATCGTATCTGATGTGTAACTACTAGTCTGCTTTCTGGCTATCGTTCCTCTTGAAAGATTATTCGACTATGGTGGCGAACAAATGGCCTTCTATTGTGGAAAGGAGCTTGGTGATCTCATTGTAATCACTCTAAACAAGTGCGACGAGGCCATATGTCTCTTCGTCAGTATAACTTATCCTTTTTCATAGTGCCGTCGAGGCAACTCTGGCCATAATTCTTCTAGAAAACTGCCAGTCAGTGTCATTCATTAGTCAATATGTCCCCGTAACTTTACTTATCTGCCTGAGGGTAGTTTGAAACTCCTTCAGTCTACGATTATCGGTAAGCTTCCATCATTATGACTTGTTGAGTTTGTAGTTATAACTCTGGTATTCAGGCGTCGTCATATTACACCTTCTCCTGATTCCTGGAACAGCATTCATTACGGGTGGTGCTCGAATTATGGAGCAAGAGCTACATCCACATCTTGTCCAACTAAATCACACATTACTAACCATTGGGTACGTCTTGTTGGATCAAACCTCTTATTTATTTTTGATGGTATTACTTCTCTCATCCAGTGTCATGAGTCTTTTACTCCCTGCTGCCTTTTTTGCTGCCTTAGATCGGGGTGCTGCTAGCACGATCACGGCAGACGCCGCGGCAGGAAGCATCATCAGTGACCATACTCGTCATATTTTCTTGGAGATGAGTCGGGGTCTAGCTATAATCCTCCTTGCTGTGTAAGATTTGATATCCTACCATGATGATTTTGTTGATGAACCCGAGCCAGTTACATCTGTTCCCGCATCTTTTTGCACAATCCACCTGGGGAAGATAATGCTCTGACCCTGTATCCCCAGGCTCCTGCAGCACTGAAGCATGAAGAAGATCACCTGATGGCGTCGGATCCAGAGGTAAACCAGTGGGTTTGCATTGTTATGATCATAATCAGCATCGGTATAATGGCGGCTACCGCTGAATGGGTGAGTGGTGCCTGGACACTGGCAAAAAGCCCATTGAAGTTTGTTTCGATAGCTCGTAGAAAGCATAGAATTTGTTATCGAAGGTGGTCACATTGAAGAAGAGTGCGTTTTCCCTCTACTATTCAACCACGTCCGCATTTCGACGAGTACCCGCACTCATCAGGTGGTTTGGTCTTATACTATTGCCAATCGTTTCATTCGCGGCGGATGGTTTCGTCGCAATTGTCTACTTCATTCGGTCCGCAATTCGGCATCTCACCGGGGCAGGCACTCCTCCGGCTACACTGGCGAAGGCCCGTAGTATAGACCTCAGCATACAATTTACATTGTTCTGGATGCCTTTCGTCGTTCTACTTGGCTGGTGGACGAACAAACCAATGCATCTGCTTTTCGGTGGGCCTTTATGAACCTAGGTTGCGTATATTTGTGCTAAGTGGAGCTTTATCCAGATTTCTTTGAAGTTGCTATTCTCCTGGGGGCCTGTTTCATTGTCAATTATGTGACGGCTGATGCAAAAACGAATTGGGCAGAAGGATTTGCGATGGTTGCGTTTTATGCTATGATTGTGAGTGCAATGTGACCTCATACATCCGCATCACACCGAATACCACCATACAGGCTTTATGCGCGTGGTTCTACGAAGGCCAACCAGAGATTCGGCTTTTGCTGCCGCCAACTTGCTCCCTTAGTGTACAGGAAGCAATAATTCAGTTCCTTTCTGGATCGGCGGAGGGGGGTCATGGAGAATAAAAGTATCACCCGTGTCCTATGTCCGTTGGACTATCTCGAAGGTGATAGATCGTAGTGTTAAGGACCGAAATTCGGCGACTAATGGGTGTAAATACACTCAGCATGGTGCGAGGTAGCCAAGGAACAACGAGGCTACATAGTATACCAATTATATATATAACGTTTATTAGTAGTAACTTGGCTGTGCTTTAGTTTCAGAGCTTCGTTGTGACGTTGATGGCGGTTTCCACTGATGTCGGACAGTCGGAGCTACCCTTGAAAACAAGTCCCGTTCGCGCCCTCGGTACAACAAGAGCTGGTTCTCTTCCTACCACCTTCACCTACAATCCACGAGTTTGAGCTGGTCTCACTCATCATCTTTTAATGGCAGGAAGGCAAGATCAACACCGCCACCGATCCCGACACTCGCTTGCTGGTCATCCGCCTGTGTCTCCATCCTTCCGAAGGGACAATCGCGGCCATAGTATCTGGAGCGACGATGCAATGAGTACGCGGAAAGTGTATCTTAGCGGAGGGTATGACGCGAGATTCAACGATTCGCTGGGTAATCAATCCCCTGTGTCCCCCGCATCTCGAAGGGACTATCGTGGTCGTAGTATTCGGGGCGGGGATACGGGAAATGCGCCCATAGATTATCTCAGTGGAGGGTACGACACGAGGTTCAACGATGTCGCCCTAGACCACCCCCCGCTTCCAACAACACAGATGCCAGTGCCCACCCCAAGCTCATATTTCGGTAGTGCTCCTGAAATTCCGACAGGGGGCGCTCAGGTTATTTGGAGCCACCGCGACAGCATCGTGGACCCAGAAAGTCAAGTGCCAACACAAACTGCAGATCCACCACCTCGTAACAACAGAATCTCAAAAAGGATATCGACGGTAGTTGCAGGATCGTTAACTTTCTGGCAGCGATTGAGGGGCGAGGGCCGAGAGAAGGTTGGGTGGAAGAGTAGTTTGAAAGCGATTGTGACCTTCTCCTGTAAGTCGTTATCCTCTCCTCAATACAGGGCGTTTGTTTAAGTAATGCTACAGGGCTTAATGTCCTCCTTATATTCGTACCCATTGCATGGGGTATCCACTTTGCACCTGTATCTCATGCTGCCATGTTCATGCGTTCGTAATTCAAGCTTATCCCGTTTCAACACCTTGAGCTGATGTTTGTACGCATAGTTTGTTTCCTAGCCATAATTCCACTCAGCAAACTCTTGGATTACGGAGGGGAGCAGCTGGCGCTCTATTGTGGAAAGGACCTCGGGGATCTGATCGTGGTCACTTTGAACAAGTTTGTCAAGCTGCCCATTCCTTTATGTCGAAACACTAACTTGGATCACTCTAGTGCTGTAGAGACTGCCCTAGCACTTGTTCTTCTGTCAAAGTGCGAGTGCGTAAAACCTTATATTCTGTTTCATATCCTCTAACCAACTTCTGAATTCAAGACTGAAACTTTTGCAGTCAACTATCATCGGTACGCTAACTTCTAAGAGTTAATTGCCGTTGTGTAACATATCTTCATGTCAAGGGGTTGTCCTCCTGCGTTTACTCCTGGTTCCAGGAGCTGCCTTTTTAACAGGTGGTACACGAGTGGTGACGCAAGAACTCCACCCACATGTTGTACAGCTAAACAATGCCCTTTTAATGGTTGGGTAAGCTTAAACTAGCTTCAATTCATAACGCTGCCATATCGATGAACCTTGTGTTATTAGAGCCCTGACGCTCCTGTTACCAGCATCATTTTTTGGTGCTCTGGACCACACTATCCCGAAGGGCACTGTTACAGCCATTGTAAATGACAGCACACGAGGCGATTTTCTCAAACTCAGCAGAGCCTTATCAATGTTCCTGCTCGTGATGTAAATGCCTCCGTTTTGAAATTACTTCCGTTACTAATATATGATATGTCTAGATACATTTCCTCCAGGTTCTACTTGCACAATCCTCCAGGTGATAGGGACAGCCTGCACGAACGTGAAGACGCGCCTGCGGCTCTTAGAGCCGAGGTCGAGAAGATGCAGAAGGAAAAGCCCGTGGTAAACCCTTGGGTTTGCATGATAATGCTCGTTACCACAGTCGTCCTACTGGGCGTGACCAGTGAATTTGTGGGTGGTTATTTTGAATCATCAAAGCACTTTATACTGAGCCCCAGCGCAAGTTGGTATCTAGTATACACCCAATGCGACATATGCTTGGTATCCAGGAAGAGTGAGCATAGACGCCGCTCGATCAGTTCCCTTCTCATGCTTGTATTTTAGGTGGTTCGGTCTCTTCCTCCTACCACTGGTGTCCTATTCCGCCGACGGCATACTCTCCATCGTATATTTCGTCCGACGTAACTTCCAATGGTACCTAGGTGCACCCCCGCCTGCCAACACCCTCGCGCAAGGTCGCTCCATCGACCTGGGGATCCAGTTCCTGATCTTTTGGATGCCGTTACTAGTTATCTTTGGATGGTTCGCACACAAACCCATGTCCCTGCTCTTTGATATCTTCGAAATTGCTGTGTTGTTTGGCGCATGTTTTCTCGTCAATTATGTTATTGCTGATGCCAAAACAAACTGGGCGGAAGGGATGATGATGGTGGTGTTTTATCTTATGATCGTGAGTGTGGTTTCAACCAAGTTTGATGCTGTGCTTGACCTGGACCGCCCATAGTGCATCACTGCGTGGTTCTATCCGGGGCAGCCTGAAATCCACTACATGCTCTCGTGCTCAAGCGTTCAGAATTCACTGGCTGCTGATTTCGGAAGGCTCAGCGCGAATTCTACGATGCTGAACCACACTAGAGCTGGGATAAACAATCATCAACATGCAGCAACGGCAGAAGCTCCGACAGCAAAAAATATATTGGGTGTAAGGCTGCAAAGGCTTCTTGATCTACATAGGGTCCTAGAAAGAGCTAATAATGGTGTCTAATGTCAAGAAAACCGGCGATGTAATATAGAAGTGGATTATGGATATTTTAAGAGAGAATTTCCACTTATTGACCGTCCAAGCGATTCCACTCCTTGTTGGATGATGGCGGTCACCTCGACTCGAATCTTCATGGTCTCTATTGTTCTTTGCTCTTCAAAGTCACGATAGCCCTCCAAAGTCCGGTCCAGTTCCTTTGTCGCCTGATCTCCCATCCAGCCCGTCATTGGCTGATGGCTCCGTCCATGAGAAGAGAAGCTACTTGACTTCTCTTTGCCGAGGACCCCTAGTGCCTTCGTGATATCCTCTGCTGGGAGTGGATCACCAAACGTAACGCTGAGCTTTGCCCCAGGCCGCGGAAAGTATTTGTATGGGAAGGCTCTGCCCTCTGGCATAAGTTTATCGAATCCCGTGAGCCACATGGGTATAATCACAGGAGGGACAGAAGTTTCCATGAGTATTCTGCCACTGATACCAGTGTTGGTGAAAAGAATATTTGTATGCGATTGTAGGCGGTTACTTACACACCCCATTTGAATCTTGGGAGTTGGGCGATGTCGTTTTCGTCTTTGGGGTAGGTGTTTGGTTGGTTAACCTTGCCCTCACCGTACAAGTGAACCTGTGGATGGTTTATTGGTGTCCATGAATAGAAGGGAGAGAAAGCTATACATACCCAATCACCTTGATTGAGTTTACTGATTGCGGTGTCTACCGCGGGTTGATGGATACCCCTACCCCGAAATGTCTCAAGAGTCTGGCCAAGCCGGAAGAAGGTGGATGAGACACTTGCTACCAGTCATGGATAAGCGTGCATTCAAATGAAGCACGGCACATAGACCCACGGATTGGTGAACATGATGTCAGAAGCGCCAAGGGCCCATCGAGTTGTCCGAGAGCTGAAGTAGTATCTTGCCGGAAGCACACCCCAAGTGACTGGATCGTCGAGACTGGGCAAATATGAGTTGTGGGATATGATGAGATTTAGGGATAGCTACGTGGAAATATGATTTGAAACTGGAATAGGATATGGTCAGCTAGGGGTGAATGCGATGTTCTGATGTGAAGGAACCTGTTACGACGCCTTGGCCATGGGACCTCCTGTCGCTCTCGAGGGCACTGATGAGAGTTGAAAGGCCATTTACTGATACCGAGCAGAAGCCAAAGTTTTGTGCGGCCTTACAGAGGAGACCCACAGCAGCGACGGTCGCGGTGGACAGGACCATCGTCGGATTTCTATGTGTGCTCGGCGTTGGCAATTTTTAGACTTTTCCTGCCGGGCGCCGCCGATCAAACGGATTCGAAGCAGATTACGCGATCGTGATCACGTTACGTAATATATATGGTGTTCCAAAAGGTCGTTCGTTTCCCCAACAAAAGTTGGGCGATTTGGGTAAGCAACCATCCGTTCCCTCCGCCAACATTTCTCCCCTTCGCTCGAGGCCTGGGCTCGTCGCGCCTCAGCGCCGTCCGCAGCGACCATGTTGGCCCTTATGGTCTTGAGCTCAATTGCCGCCCTTCTCTTCGTCTACATTTTTATGCCCGCCCTATGGCTTTCTATTATCGCCGTTGACGAGTCTCTCGATGCCCATGAGGCTGGCCTAGCAATGGTCGCGTCTCGTATGTCTTCCTTCTCATATACTCCCTTTCCATACCTTATCTTCCTCTCAGGCAATCCATTTCGCGAGAGTGGACCACCGGCCAATATGGCTAAACTCATTTTGCTCCGTCACAAGGTGAGAATCTCTTGCTGTGCACATCTTACATACAGTTTAGATAACGACGTGCCTTGCCAGATCCAAACAACTAATCGAAAAAGACGCAGCTCATCACATACACGACAGGTGTCTCGGATTACCCCCGCTCGTCCAAAGACCTCCTGGATGCGGTTTGGGAGACCATTTGGTGGAAAACAGTACCATTGATTCACCACACCTCTATACGTTATTGCTAGGCTTTGGTTTTATGCCATCTAATATACCCCCCGAGCTTTCACATATTCCTGGAACCTGTACCACCATCCATGGCCCACACATATAATGCTTATGTCTTGTCTTTCAAGTATTTTTGACTGAAACCTTACGCTCTTCGTTCATCTGGTTGAATCTTCATTGCAGAAGGTTACATTGCTTAGATATTCCTGTAAATTACACGGCAAGAGTGCCACCGCTCACGAAATTACAACACAATACTGTACAACCCCAACTGATGTTTCAGCGCTGAGCAAATCGCGTACTCTTGTCAGCCTCCACACTCGCTAGGAAACTCGGTACCGCCTTCACTGGTGGTCGGCGTAGCTCGGCAGTCGTGCCTGAGCCAACTGAACCCGTATTCCCTGCTTTGCTATTTCGCAGAGATCCACCACCCGTCTTCACTTTATGTCCAGTAACTGCTGACCCTCCAACAGAACGTCCGGTCGTCCCCGCATTCCGTGATCTCCCTTCAACCTTTGCCCAAGACTGCATACGGTTTCGACTGCCTTCGGCCATTACCACAGATTTAGACATCTGAGCTCATATGATCAATTCCACGTTAAGAAGGACGGAAGACAGAAACACGAACCTCGAAGCTGGGATCCAAATCCAGATCCAGGCCTCGCCGGGTCCCGGTCTGTTTCCGGATGACGTCAACGGTCTTCACACGCACTTCATCTACCTCCTCGGAGTGATCTTCGTCAATCCAAGAAACATCATGGGGATCTAAGGAGTCTTCAACCTAAGCAGCCGAGATACGTAAGTATGTCACATATAGATAAATTAAGAGACAAACCTCTTCCTGGGCCACCTCGCGAACGCGCCGTTGCAGTTCCTCTCTCGTGACGAACTCACGTGGTTCATCCTCCTCCTCAGACTCGTGACTGGCCATGATAACGTCTTGGGATTCTTGGAGGTACCCGAAGTCGGCATTGTCATTGTCCAGGAGACTGTGTTCATAGACGTTGAAGAAGGATTTGGTCTCTTCATGCTCGCCTAGAACAAATGAATATAAGTGGATATGAAGGAAAACCTTCACACGGCACAAACCTAATTCCTTAATGTTGTCTCTGTCGATCTTTTGCCTTTTGTGCATCCCTCGGCGAATCCTACGGTTTTCGTCGTCTTCATCACTGTCATCGTCACTGTCATTCATCCCCACACCATGATGCCGTTTCTTCTTTCGGAGCTCTCCCTGAATTGCGGCCTGATGAAGCTTCTCGATTTCGCGGTCATCTTGCTCTTCTTGCTCCCTGATATCTGATTTCAGCACCTTTTCAAACACAAGATGACCCTGTCAAAACCCACTTGAACTTCTCCATAACCAATTGCGCAGCAACTGTCTCCTCATCCATAGTACGATCATCAACAAGTGCCGCGAGATTTACATCCAACTCTTCCCCGTCCTCTTCCTCCCCATCGTGCTTCTTGCCTAGCCCGAATCCAAACATCTCATCCTCGTCCGACTCCTGGGCCTCAGCCTCGATAAATTCAGATTTCTCGAGTTTGCGTTTTGGCTTGTCGACCTTGGTTCTAGCGGCACCCGACAATAGATCAAATGCGTTCACTTTGTGTTTTGGGCCTCGTGGACTATTCGATGGACCAGAGCGATAACCCATGTTCGCCATCGGGGACTTTGGCGACGCGCGCCTCAGTCGACGTAGTGGCTCGGCGTCGGGAGATTCGAAGTCTGCAGACTCCGTTAATGAAAGCGTCCTGAGGGGACGCCGCTGAGAAGTCGGAGAGTCGGCAAGCCCGTATGATGTATTCTGAGACCGGGATGCGGAGGGTGGTATATAGACCTCAGGACTTGACACATCTGGTCTGGTCTGGGTTAGGAAGCTGCAAAAAAGGTCAACTGTTGGGGGAGAAAAGCGAAGGCAATACGGAAGCCATACCCATGATCATTGACGTATAGCTCTGGCTCCTTTTGCGGTTTCTTGGCGGCAGCTTTGAGCAAATAATCTTGCTCTTTCTCAAATATCTGATCGGCCTTTTTCAAAAGGCCATCATTACCAACTTGAAATGCTGGCTGTAGAATAACATCTTGCGTCAAATCAAGCGAAGGCCCTAGTCGCCGAAAGTTTTCTAGGGGTGGTTTGAGCTGTGGGCGGGGCTTATTATCAGCGGGGGTTTCGTGGCTGGGGATTTTACGAACCTCGGCAGAGAACGGTTCAGAAAGGCCGAACGTCCGAGCCTTTGCAGACTGGGTTCCCATTTGCTTCTCTGTGCCAGACTCAAACAGGTCAGAAAAACCGGGTTCCAAGGGAACTCCTCCCAACGAACTCGGGTCACCGTCTGAAAACTGTGAGAAGCCACCCTCCTTTCCTTTCATCCCAATGAACGGTGAAAGTGCAAGACTTCCGGCCGGGGCGAGTGAAGCCAGTGGTGACGCCTGCTGTAACCTCGCAGCGAACGAGGTTGGGAGTTTGGAGGGAGGGGATAAAAACGGATCCTCGTCGAGTAAATCCTTGAGAGGTCTTCGGCCATCTTCACTAGCATTCTCTGCATTGTTAACATCGGTCTCAGCACTCCCTAATCCCGGCGACATAGATAAACCCCTTGTCATCTCTCGTTCCAGATCAAACAAAGTACCCTTTCTCGTGCCGAGTGGTGACTTGCTAGAGAGTGCATGGCGGACAACCGCCTTGTTTTCCTTATCATCACTTCGGTCAAACATAAGTGATGTGTTGTTCTCCTTATCGTTCTCGTCTTCCGTCGGTTCATCCATTGAAGATAGAGATCCGCGGTGGTTCATCGATGGCTTTGGAAGCGGTGGCGGTACAACGTTTTCATCATTGCTATCTTGTGTAGACAATGGGCTACCTGGCATCCGGGGCCGGCCAAAAAAGAAGGGTTGAATCTTCTGCACAGGCGGCAAGTTTTCGTTAGCTTCATCCCCTTCCGAATCAGAATCCAATATTGCCATCGAACGACGAGGTCGTTGTTTGACTACTTCATCCAGTTCACGAATCACCTCTTCTGCTTCGTTTTCGTCGTTGACCATTGTGGTATCCGCTTCTTCTAAAAGGTCCTCTGCCTCGTCTGGTCCATCAAGATCATTGTCACCCCCTCGCTGCGGGGAAGGACTGGCAGAACCCCTCATTTCAGGCGTCCAGTCATCATCACTCCCATCTTCCCCTTCGTCACTAATAACCATCCCGGCATCACTTGCCTCAGCAGCTTTAAGACCTTTCTGGGCATAAACAGCTTGCCATGCATTACCAACCGAAGGCGCTGGGTTTTCCACGCCATTAGTTAGCTTCCCTCCCCTTCTCGTCCATTCATCTTCCTTTTTCTTGGTCAACTGTATGTTCTCGTTCAAGACTCTCATGGCGAGGACTTTATTCAACTCTCCCTGGCTCATTCTTCCACCTTCCTTCTTCCCGTTGGATTTGCTTGGACTACCCGCAGTTAATGCAAAGGCGCTCTCTTGGATCAGCGTCTCTTTCGCCTTCTGCCTAGCCAATCCAATCCCACCGAAATTCAACTGCCGCTTCCGTCCTTCTGACATCCTTTTCTTTCCAGCTCGTCTTTCTGCTTCTTCTTCCTTCACCACAACTTGCATTCGACTGGTTTGTATGACCTCTAGATCATCTTCATCCTCGTCTAGATCCACAACCGGTTTGACAGTTTGGTTGGCCATTATTCGGAGCTTCATCTCTTGAAGCTTTTGCTGCTTGTCCTGTTCTTTGCTGATCAACTCCCCAACTTCAGGGAACTCGTCGTCGTCTGATGCTAAATCACCGATGGATAACATGGGCTTTAGCGAGCTCGCCTTCTGAGGAACGTGAGGCGAAAGCCGGAAAGGGGATGTATCATCTCCCAAAAGAGTTGATGTCGATGCCGAAGCTGAGACCGAAGCAAAAGACAAGTTCACTGGGACTAGGCCTGTGTCCGAAAAATCCCCAATAGGAGAAGACGGGTCTAATGGTCGTGAAACTTTGTTATCTCTAAATTGCAATGTCAGCTATCATTGTTAGGCAACTCGATTTGGACATACGTTGCGAGGTTTTGAAAGAAAGTCTGAACAGAGTATTTGTTCACATGTGCCTTCGGAATCGAGGCTTGTTGGTTCGCGGCGAGACGGTGACGATTGCGCGCAGTCTCCACAAGCTCTTTCTTTGTGGGAGGCTGAACGACAGAGAAGGTGAGGATTCCACAAAATCAATCATTGAGAGTAATGATAACCAACCTTGATTTTAGCCTTTTTCCCCTGCTTGTCCTTGGTCGCGGCTTTTTTAACGCTGACGGTGGGTTCCTCGGAAAATCGAAGGGGAGGCACATTTGAACGAGCGGCAACAATATTTGCTCTCCTTTTGCCCTTAGACATCTGTGCGGAAGGCTGTGCTGGCATTTCATCATCAGATGTGGGTGGAGTTGGAGAAGAATGCGTTGGAGGTGTTGCGATGGAGTGGGGGTACGCAGGAGATGTATTAGAGGGGGATTCTTTATTATCTACGTGATCGGATTCGGAATCAGAGTCGTGCACGACGCGCTTGGTAAGGCGTCGCCGCGGCTCAATTGGTGGTGATAGAGAAGATGAAGAAGCTGTTAAGGCAGCTGAAGAGCCTCCGAAAACATCTTCTTCCAAAGCCTTTGAACTCAGTTGCGCGGGAGAGGTGGGAATGTCATCAATGAGACCCCGAGGAAACAAAGAAAGTTGAGTTGGTGGTTCCTGTGATTCGGACGCGTTTTTGTGGTCAGAAACGGCCTGCATTTCGTCAACAGTATTTTCGTCATCTATCTCCCGCAATTTCTTCCTCCAATCAAATTGAAATTTCGGTGACGCGTTGTGCGAATGATTATTGTCGTCTTCGTCGTCAGATAATAACGGCGAGGCATCTGAACTGAGCTGAATCTTCCCATCAAGCTCCAACTCCCTTGCCTTGTAGATAGTCTGACGCGTCGAGGGGCCTACCTCCAATGCATCCGCACTAGAGTCCACAATATTTTCTGCCACGCCTTGCGCCACGTCTCTTGGACGACCGTATGTGCGCACCGCTCGCTTCACAGGAATGGGAGAAGAGGGGGAGGATGGGGACTCCATAGTGGACTCCGAGACGATAGAATCGTCCTTGTTCACAGCCATTTTCACTGACGGAGGCGACAGGAACCAGGCGAGAGCCTTGTCACGTTGTCTGTCTGTCACAACGTTACCTCTCGCGTTTTGACAGTGTCACGTGCATGCACGCGCGTCCGTCCTCCACTCCTAAGTACCCAATCATGCTTAAGCTCGACTTATGTTTGACTTTCAGTAACCCCAAGAATCAACGCCTAGATGCATTTAAATGGTACAATTTTCGGGAATAGCTACTCAAAGATGCACTACAAGTATAGCTCTAGGTAGTAGGCCTGAAGCGACAAACAACGAAACCAGGCTGAGTAGACTCACCTAAGATCCTGACCACAACCAAACTATCCAAGAAACCCACGCCCAGGGTAGCTACCTATACAACCGAGCGTTAGACCATTAAATATTCTAGCCTATGGAACAGGCGGTGGAGCCCAGGCGTAGATGATACAAACGAGATATCGAGGCCCTGATTGCTACCCAGAAAACGATCGATACGAATCTATCCGCCGACAGAATGCACCCCCTTTCGGATACCAATCCCCTGAACCGGGTCATTCGGATAAAGGATTCGGGCCTCAGGAAGTACTACCAAAGGTGGAAACACTAATTCTGATGAATCAAAACCGATGCCAGTCCTAGTTAAGACCCCATTGAGTTTCTTGTCACATTGGTTATTGGTCCAAAAAACCTGGGTTCTGTGGTGAATGCCTGAGGGAAGCTTCGTCTTCAGGTCAGGAGGCGCCTGGCATCCGTAGGCCACCCTCTACCGCGTAGAGTTTTCTTTATATTCTGGGAAAATATCTTCCTCAACGTCACACGGTTAGGCAGATAGCAGCCACTCCAACTACATTTCTCAAATTACTCCTCCATAGCGCTTCATGTAGCGAGGACCATCATCAAATTGCATCAACACGTATGGGTTGTGTCTTTACTTGGGGGAACGGGGGATGCTTTCAATCAATCCGCAGAGTTTTAGGAGTGCTGTAAAAAAGAATACTCTTCGATACAGACCTTCGAACCGTAGGAATAGGTACTGGCGACTATCCTTCTTTCAATAGATAGATGGAGTGGCGTAAGAGGAGACACTCCGCCAGGTCGACAGTCCTGCAGACCCACAGCGTCGCCGATACCGAATCAATATAACCGGCAGTCTAAAAACCCAGAGAGACCTATCCTTATCCTTGATACCCGAATATCTGAAGTCGTTCAAGGAGACCCTGGGTATATGGCGATAGCCAAAAATTATTCCGATATCCGTTGGCTCTAGGAGTACCCAACACCGCGTTGAAAAATGTGAAGTGCTTGAAATGAGTGCTGGTGGCCAACGTGTGAGCGATTTACGCGTTTCTCAAAGCATTGACGACGTAACATGCTTCTAGCGATGTCGAAAAGTGAGTGAGCCATGAGAAATCTAAATTTAAGTTAACGCCAAAGTTGTGGATTTTGGAGGCATAGCACTTGTACGATAACTGCGTGTACGTCAAGTCGTGGAATATACAGGCAGGAAATCCAACCTTCGAGATGTCACAAAACTAATGTATATCAAATATGCTACACGTCGCCAGAAATGTTGTCACTTTATGTGTAAACTCACAATTGACATAGAAACACGCACCATTGTCCTGGTCTCAGCCAGTTTCCCTAGTCTTGCCAGATATGCTGCACCTGAGTCTGCCCAGACCTGATACTCTGCCACTTTCCCCTCCTCATCAAAATCCAAAAAGTAAGCAAAAGCTTCATTCCAGCTTTCCTTCGTACTCAGCCAAGTAAACCGACCCTTGCCTTTGACTGCTACCTTGCGTGCTTCCGTGTCAACCACAAATTCGGAGAATGTCATATCATCATAGGAGAGATGTGTTTCGATGATTTCAAAATATTTCTGGACCTGGGAAAGCCCGGAGAAAGGCCTTCCGAGAAAAGGTGCCAATGAAGGCTCTCCGTGTTCGATCGCGGAAGCCTGATGAGTAGTGGAGAAATGAGAGAGGAGAGATGTGATGCCCTCCTTTCGCGAAAAAGCCTCACAGAATTGCTGCGCTGATGCAATAAGTTGCGCCCTTGACGGACCCATTTAATATCGTGATTTGCACAGAAAATGAACCAATGGGCTTCTTATATATGCAGGTCGCCGATGACGACATCTACACACTTGTGCGTTGTGTTTGGTTGACTTTCCCAACAGCTTCCCGGCCCGGACAGTAGAACATGTGGCGGAATCAAAATCGTCCACCCTGCGCACAATACTGTGCATTCGAAAAGGCCTCAGGTAAACATTAAGGCCATTGGACGAAATTATTCCAGCGCTGAGCCTGTCTCCATCATGTCCAAGAATATTAGCTGTGGAACGGACCGTGAGTACTTGCTAGTCACCCCACAGGAAGCAAACATGATGGTGCAGCGTAGACAATCTAATTTTGGTATATAAATCATCAAATACTGAAGTCCGAAGTCACAAGTGGTGGGGAGTTGACGGTAATTCGTTGGTAATTCGTTTTTATTCGATGGCTCGTCTTCCAGTCTTGAAGAAATAGGTAACAGTGGACATCCGCCTTTTCATATTCAAGTCGGCGTCGACTGAGGGCTCAACGATACTCACGAGTCACGATCAACGATAGGCTCGGCACCAACTCGTGACCTATCACGGTGACAACGCGTGCAGTTGTTGTGGCATGTGTACGCGTTCGTGCCCTCGAGATAATTTATCGTCACGGTTGTATAACCCGTCCAACCCGAGGACCTGTTAAGGGGTACCTAGAATGTTTCGACTTGATGTGCGAACTAGATCGTACTACTACGGCTTCTCTCCTAAGTCTTCTTCAGGCTGCTCCCTTTCTCGGAAACAAAGGGCCACACGGAAGTCGTGTTATGCGTGAGGCTCTGATTCTGATAGTGATTTCACAGTGGCCGACGTTCATTTCCGAATTCTCGGTGGCTGCACAACCCTCGCTATGTCCCCATGGTAGAAGGCACTCGGATGCCCACATATACAATGCGGTCCGCCCTCCCTAATATGTCTCATGTCCAGATTCTAGCCCAAATCTCTGTCCTTCAAAGCTCATTGTTGCTCTGCTTAAATGCCCTTTCGCCCCTTCCAACTTTAGCGATTTAATTTCATGATTTAGAATCATCATTGTGGGTGTTTGGCCGCTTTTGTCCTCGACACAACCTCGTGGTGGCTGATGGCCAAAACATCCCTCATTGTTGCCACCTCCCAATATATATAAAGTGATCTGGTCATGGTAAAGCCCCGCTTCAGCTGTTCTTCACCCTCACAAGTATGACCAGCATGGCCTACTCTGCATACGACCCAGGCTTCAACCGTTCTCTTTCCCGCCGCCAATCCATGGGCTATGGCGCTCCTATGTCCTACCCGCATCAGGGAATGTATACGGAGCCAATGATGTCCCACCAACTCGCTGATGTGTGTGGTTATTCGATTTTATACTTTCTGTTTCTCATATTCACGCTAGTATCCACAGCCATCGTATCAAATATATGGACCGCCAAGTGCCACAATCCCCATGAGCCATAGGCTGACAGGACCTTGTGCGTCCACTCGTTCCTGTCTTGTGTTGCGCGGCTGACGCCCCCTTATAGCATTCGAGGACCTCGACGCTCATGATTCATACTATCCAGACGAACACCCACTCTCCCCGGGACATCTACCTATGATCCCTCACTCTGGGATGAGTATGAGCATGGGTAGACCTCGTCACCGTCGACACTCAACGGTATCGTTTACATCTCGCCCACCTCCAATAGACCCCTATCGTCGCCCGAGCTCGATTAACATCAAGTTCAAGCGAAAGGGAGCATTCACGGCGGGTATCAGTCTTGGAGAGGCTCAGGACCGTGTCAGATTATCTGGGAACGACTCATACAGGATGCACGATTTCCACGCGGACAGCCGCAATAGAATTCTTTTGAGAATCAGAGTGAGTGATTTCATGATCCTCTGGTCATAGACTGTGTCTTATGCTACCGTCATTAGTGGTCTGGATATTCTTCCATGACATATGAAATCCCCCTCGATGGGTATGATGGCCGTGTCAGTCTGCAGACACTCGCGAGGCGTGTCTCTAGAGCATGTGTTCATTATCTCCAAGTTAGTCCCCCTTCTCCCTAAAATGAATCATTTCGAGTCTAATTTCCGTTCTAGGCAAATATGGTTCCATACGCTTGGGATAGGGTACAACTCCATCATTTGGAAGAGGTATCCTATGGTGTATGGCAACCCATGTTATCGGCACGTTGATCGTACCCTCATCGTCCGACCCATTCTGTACCCCGATTTCACTGGAGACCGTCTAACAACGAGAATATCGCATCGTGGCCCAGGCCTCCGATCATACGGGGATCAGAATTGTATACTACAGGTGGAATGCACCTTCTTACGACCTTTGACGATTTCTGTGCTCATATCTCCTTTCCTCATTGTACAACACATTATCACTCAATTGATGGTTCCTGTTTATTTTGTATTTCTGATGAAGAAGTTGTACTTGGTCATTCTACATGTTTGATATTAAATGAACGACGCCCGTCGATAAATGTAAAGTAAGAGGCCTATGTATCTATCAAGTCTTCATTCTATAAAGGGGTTACATCCACACACGGCCGCTCTTACGGCGAAACTTCCAATACTACCTACAGCCAGTCCTCCAACAAGACAGAAGCTTGCCACTGTAGCAGCAACATCAACGTCTTCTTTCCGACCTTTCAATCGGGGGTTGTGTTCAAGTGATGGTGCTGACATCATGCATAGACTGGAAAGATAGCCGTTGGATAGCCCGAATGCAAATAGAATGAGCATGAAGAACACGTCCGAACTGATAATGGGGGGAGCGGCACTGTTCGAGGAGGGGCGTTGGATATTACACATCAAGAACAGAGGTACAAAAAGTGTACGGGCCAAAGATAGGGTCAGAAGTCGCTTGGCGGACCATATCAATAGGGCGGGGAAGGAGCAAATATATCTGCCTAGGAAATCTCCAAGGTTGAAAACCAGAAAGTGAACAGCGCTGAAGAGGAGGGGGTGTGTGCTAGGATTTGTTGGCTGTATAGATGTAGTAATTGGTGGATATACTGCCTGCATTTCACCAGGTGAAGTCATTGTTCTGATTATCAAAAGGGGTAGAGTACGTACCAGCGTGACAACAAAAACATAGGCTACAGCGATCTCGTAGGTGATGTTGGCCTTGGCTACCCGCATAATTCGAGTCTTTTCGCTAAGTGAATCATTTCTTCCATTAGATGTGAGGGCCTGACGCTCGTCGGGGCTACCTGACTCTCTCAGAGTTTTACCGTGCTCAAGCGGGGCAGCAATAGTTTTATATGTTGGCATTCTTATCAACCAAGCATGTGCCAGGGCACTGATGACGAGGAATACCGTAGACAGCGCAAAGAAGGCAAAAGCAGATTGCTCTTCTGCAGATCCATCTGTTGCCAAGGCGGAGACAGAATCTCTTGGTTTACCCCAGAGAAAGGCAGCTGCGCTCAAAACCTGTACTCCACTAACCGCGACAGCGACTGCTGCCTGACCTGACATCATAGCCTGTACGGCTGTAGGACCAAAGAGAGATGCAACAGCGATGACGGACGTCTGGAGATATGCGCCTGCTGTAGCTTGTGTGGCTCCGTTCAGAAGTACGAACGTGAAGAAAAGCCCAGGCGCAACGTGGAAGAATGTACTGAAGGTCAAAAGAAGTGTAAGGCAGGATAGCGACAGGATAGTCACACGAGTCTGACGCGATGGAGAGGACTAGTCATGTCCGGCGAGCTTATCATTATCATGCTTGAAAGGCGGATAAGGAATGAAACTGACCTGTTTAGACACCGCCGTGGCATGTGCAAGGAATATGAAATTTGCAGCAGTAAAAGAAACGGAGAGATACGAGCTGAATGCATGCTTGAGTGAGGAGTCCGCCAGTCGAGAAACAAAAAAGGGAGTCGCCGTAATCATAACTGTAATATGTAAACCAAATGAATGCGTGATACAGATAAATGAACGTACCATTCCATGGAAGGAGCACGGAGCATCCGAGGACAAAGTGTATCCATCTGATCCTGGAATCTACAAGTACTGGTGGAGGATCGACTGTTGAGAGTGCCAAATCTCCCGATTCGGCCGTTTGGTCGCCTTCTAGTTCTATATCGGATGGAACGACTACGTGATCCTCGTCCGTCAGAGCTTGTGGTATCGCATGGTATAAGGCCTCCGGCGATGATGGAGACATGAGTTGGTGTAAAGCAAGCACGTTCTCGGGGTGCTGGACATATTTAATGTTTCGACGTTTCAACACCCGCTCCGGCCCCCCCAGGTCACAACACCTGAGCCGAACAAATTAATCACTGTCGGACTAACTGATAATAATGACAGCACCGGACCAAAGGGCACAGAAGGTAGAACAATATCTAATAATGCTAGATTAAGACAAATCCTTAGGAATAACCTGGTTTGGTTCTTCTTTAAGAACCAAGGCAGTAAGTCGTTGCCTCTGCTTGATTTCCTTCCTTTCCTTCCTCTTATTTTGTCTCTCCATATTCGCCTCAGCTGCCGAGTGTTTCCATCTACGTTTCCTTTGAGCCTCTTTTTCTTCTTCCATCTGCTGACGCCATTTGAATGCTGCCTCAGCCTTCGCTTCTCTTTGACTTCGGCCATTCAGGTTCATCAATTCTTCAGCAGTAATATCAGCCAAAAGCTCTTTCTTCTGCGTCTGGAAGGCTTTCCAGCGCGCATGCTTTTTGGCCCGCGAATGTGGATTTGAAAGTTCTCTGAAAAGATAGCCTTCGATTGGCGGGGAGTCGCCAAACTTGGTTTCGCGGTGGGGATTGTAGAGTGCAGTCAAGTACTCTTTTTCTGTTGGTGGCCGAGGAATCAAGGCCTTCACTGAAGGATTAAATGCTGGCGGCTTGTAAGTAATAGTTGCAACCTCGTCTTTCGTGGTGTCGTACGAAGTTGCTGGTCATTACGAGGGGATATCAGCTCCTACTTCAAAAAAGTCGCGTTTAGTACTTACGTTCTGGATAAGTTGGCTTCGCTGGCTGGGGCCAAGGGACCGGTATTCTTTCGCCTTTTTGATGAGGAATTTGAGGAACAGTGGTCGTAGCAAATCTCTGCCAATCATATCTGCGGAAAAAGGAATTCCAGAAGGGCTTTGAACTACCTAGCCTTTGTGCAAAAATACTTGACCTGGATGTAAGTCTAAGTATAACATGGAGCCATTGATAAACATACGGAACAATTTGTGGCTCGGAGGAGTTCTTCGACGGAGGCAACTCGTAATTACCAAGGAAGAGCTGACATCTAGAGTAATGGTAGTTTTTACTGGGTGGAATCTTCCCAGAATCTTCCTCCCCCGCCTATTCAAAGGGTCATCAGAAATTCGAGTGACTTGGCGAGAATAGAAAGGCTCACATTCACCACTCCTTTCACAAATACCCTATTACTGATGCGGTTTATGCTTAGCACTTCATGTAATGTGTTCTTTTTGTCACCCAAGAGACGAATCTGGTCGCCCGGAACGACGTTCCAGTACTTAATACGGTCCCTTGGTCGAACGGACTTTATTATTGGGTCGCGAATAGATGACCGTTTCAGAAATTGTTTA
This sequence comes from Clitocybe nebularis, assembly GCA_900068955.1. NCBI lineage: Eukaryota > Fungi > Basidiomycota > Agaricomycetes > Agaricales > Clitocybaceae > Clitocybe > Clitocybe nebularis. The sequence goes on along the minus strand of CEMJ01392918.1, from coordinate 164,196 downwards.
GGAATTGGGAGAAGGTGACGGAAGTCTGTCGTCCATGGCTTGGTTGTTGTGGCACTCAGGAGCTGCCTCCGAGTGAAAGGATTAAGAGGCATTATGAGTGATCACTGTCCTTTCATGAGCTGAGGGCAACGCTCAGGAATTGACCACACGCGACCGATAGTAAGTATGCGTTGCAACTTAAGAGCGTAAGGTCAAAATTTGGTAAGTCACATGATGTTGCTGGGGTCACGATACTTGAGTCCAAAACGTTATGACTATCACGATTAACTGGCATTGTATCCGCTATTTCACCTGGTTTACAAACTCAAGCAAGTCCTTATATACCTACAGAACCTAGGGCCGCCTACATATAACCTATTGAAATAATTTACAAATCCTACTAGCTACGGGGGTGCCAGTGGGTATTCAAACAAAAAAAATACATTTGACAGGTGAAAGTAACTCGTTTACTGCCTACCCTATTGGCTTCGAGCCACTCCAAGCCGTCGAGGAGGAACTCGGTTCCTCAGATTCCAAGGTCTACGAATAACCTATTTAGCACTCTCGCTGTGTTTGAGGGCGAGAATTACGTACCTCCAGCAACATACCCAATACATGATCAACTTCCGATGGAGGTACACCACCACATCCAGCACCGATCAGCCGCCTGTATTCCCCCATCCTTCCACTTGTTCCAGCCTCAGCCTGGAACGTTACTAACTCGCCGAAGGTGACTTTCCTCCGTTTTCGGAGCTCTGCGATTTCGTCCCGGAGAGCGTCGCATGCTTTTTGAAGTTCGACGGGATCCGTTGGAATGTCCGCGTGTAATGATATTAAATCACTAATATCTTCTACCTGGGAAGACGCCTTTCGCTTCCCTCGTGTCTTCTCTTGGTCGGACCCATTGTCAGCATCCATATCTTCGTCAACTCTATATGATGCTGTGGCCTCTGTAACGATCAACTCCCCATTCGCCGCCTCGCGGATCGTTGCTTCACGGAGCTCTTCATCTTTTACCCACTTTTCCCATCCCAAGCGATATCGTCTTCCCATCTTCAGATACAAGTCTTTTTCCAAATCTCCGAGCATTTGTTTTGTTTGCATCAGACCTTCCGCTTGGTTCTTCAAATGACCAACTGCACGTTGGCTCTCCAAAATCTCCCCTTGAATATTGCCAAGGAGGGCATGGGCTTGCGTCATGTCACGTTCTTTATCTCGGAGCTCTTGGTCGAAAGAAGCGGCTAGGCTATCCAACATACTTGTCATGTCGTTTACACACCGTGTACTTGCCTTCTGACCAGCAACTGAGTGATGCAAGGGGGGCCTGTCACCATTAGAAGGGGCAAACGCATAATTTGGATGGGCATTAGCAGGGGGATATGCAACTTGTGCATTTCGGAAAGACATTGAAAGGGCACGGGAAGCTGGTACAGGTGATGATCGAAAGCGTTCATCTTCGAGGATATAGTCTTCAGTGCTTTTCCCGTCGTTATTTACGATCTTGGGGTCGGCGCCATGATCTATGAGGATTTTCACGAGTCGTTTACTCCTGCATCTTGCCGCCATTGTTAACGCTGTTTCCCCGTCCTCGTCTTGAAAGTTGATGACATCGGCTAGCTCCTTTGGGTAGTCTGCTAGTCGGGTCAGGACTGTTTCCATATAATAACGTGCTGCGTGAGCTTTTCCTTTAGACATGGCAACATCTACAACATGGTGGAAAAGCGTTCGATTGTAGTTATCGATGTTGAGAGTAGAACGGTGGAGGAGTTCATATAGTTCTGGGAACTTGCGTACATCGTAATTGTTTGCAAACATTACACTTCGCATCAAAGGTGTCTGGCCAGCTTTATTGACCTTGAAGATATCCGCACCAGCTGTTAATAACAATTTTACGATACGGATGCGACCCATGGCACAGGCCCAATGTAGGGAGGTGTGGCCGTCATCATCAATGGCCATGTTGGGATCGAAGTCCGGGGGTGGGGAGATGAGCACGGGAGGAATCTGATTCGTGTCAGAGATGAAGTATTCTAGAATTTGGTCACCATAAGTGCGAGCGTCGTTCATGCCATTCGCTTTTTCGCCGTCGGACTGTTCGTCGTATTGATCATCAACTGAGCGGCGATATTTATTCTTGCGATTTCTGCCTAAAGGGGGGTTGCGATTATCCTCTACACCGTTAGATGCGAATGAAGGGTCAGGACTGCGTATGGGAGACGGCGTACGCGAGCTAGAGGACGCCTCTGAAGGAGAGGGAGTCATGGAACCGTCCTCTGAGCCACGGACCGATAAAGTCTCGTGGTCCGTCTCTTCCTCTGCAACATCCGGAGCCTGACGACGAGAAGATCGCGTGTTGATCATGGAAACATTTGACGAGGGGTCACCAGCAGGTGGGCGACGGGCTGGACGGGCTGTACTAGCTACAAGGTGTTTGGGCGCAAGTGGAGGGCTTTTGGCAGCGGGCTGAAATTCAATTATAGGCCGCAGAAGTTGGTCGCAGTTGTATTGTTTCGCTAAACCTAATCCACGCTCCAATGGGATCCATGTACCTGTTAGACGGACACTGACTCGTGAAATATGCTAACTCGTGAGAGGAGACCAACGGACCTTGGTATTTCCCATAACCACCTTGAACCTTCTCGTGCTCGCCCTTTTGCACCTCTCGTTCAAGAACACGGGTACGCTGTGGTTTATCGAACCCAGCAACTTTCAATATTTGGGTCGCGTTTAGCCACGAATCAGCGCGCCGCCGCATTACAGCAACATCCTTGCACATCCTAAGCGTGTAAAGGCCCTCAGTGTACGTGTAAATTCGCGTCCAAAAATACGCACATCTCGTACACGGGTATCCCGCTATACGTCGCCTGGTTGAAAAATGATATTTAGGGTATGTTATTGAAGTGAAATATATCTACCTTAAAAATCTGGGTTTCCGGCATTTCTTCCGAACAATGATGCTGGAGACGATCCCTTAGTCAATATTGATAGTAAGCCGTTGGTCTATGACTGGTGATATAGAGCTGAAGGCCAAAGGGAGTCCGTGGTGTCCTCGAAGGTCACAACGCGTGGAACAACAAGCATAAACACCGCCGGTCAACCTCCGAGCGGCGCGTGCTATCTGCATAAACCACGACATACGACGCGTCTTCTGAGAATATTTTACTCCCTAGAGACACATTTGTTATACATGCAGGGACAAGTTGTCTTCCTGTATTTCCTCATTTATTTAATGAGTGTTGAATAATTTGTTCTCGCACCACGCTCATAATGTGTGTGAGTGTATGAGATTGGATAATTGGCTGGTATTACATGGTTACAGTGTAACGGTTACCCATTCGTCACTTACCTCACAACATTGACATTCCCTCAACCCAAACGATTTTCGATCATGATACCTACCCATAGAATGTCCCGACCCCTGAGTATTGGAACCACCAGTTGTCACAATATTTGCATCCGTGGACATTTGCTTCTGAAATGCCCTGGTATTCTGGAATAGGTGTTCATAACTCAGGTGGGAATGATAAAATAGATTGATAAATAGAAGAAACCGTGTTTATGTTAAATATTCACTGTGTTACGTGTAGCGAAGTGTAAAGCATAGGGCTTGTCACTGAGAGATTATTCGAGTAAGCCTTCTGATGTGACCTGGGGAGACTGATCAACGCTCAACAGCTGTGTTTCAATTGACAAAGTAATATGCTCTGTGCCGCGATCAGGCTCCTTTTCGCTGATGCAATAGGGACCGACAACATGAGTTATATTTTGTCGGGAGGAAAATATAGTTTCTCACGACTTTACGTTCAACTTTATCAGCCGCCTCGTTGTTCAGCGCACTCCACCACATGTCATCGGCCTAAAACCAGATTGCACATGCCATGCTGAGCATTGGATGACTTTCTTTCTTGAATTACTGAAATCTTAAAACACCACACGATATCCGGCGCTGAACCACATTTCAAATAACCCAATGTCAGTCAGTTTACGAGATGCCTCTGTTCCGGAGTCGTCTGGCACGTCCGTGGCGTGCGTTGCAGATATTTTATCTGTCCAAGATACTTCCTCTGAACATGCTCCCACGCGCGAAGCAAGCCCATTGTATAGAGGTGAAGAACAGGCCCTCGAGTCTCATGAGGTAATCGAGCTCCAGACGTTCAGTGAGAGAAAGGCATGGATCGAGGACAAGATTAAAGTCAGTATTCCTACCCCCTGCCACACAGCTTACTTACCATTATACAGTTTCTAGAAAAAATGCCGCCTATCGAAGTCTTCATTGGCTTGGATGCTCTACGCGTATCCGCGGAAGAAGTTCCTGGATTGCCCACAAGGAAGGAACTACAACAGTGGCTAGTGGAACATGACTCCATAGAGAAAGAGACAGAGATTTTTGATACAGGAGAACTCACGAAGTTGAGACAACTTACAAAAGGTATGTATGCCTGCCTACTCCGTGTCGCCGCCCGTAATATAATACCAAATACCTAATTCACAGCCGCAACACAACGAAACCTATCCCCGGTGGATACTGACGTGATTGAACTCACACTTACGACCATTTATGAACTCGACAAGTTGCTCCATCTCCTTCGTGACCGATCAGAACATTTGGAACTGTTGAGTATCAGGCTGACTTGGGAAGAATTCCGTACTTCCGCATGGATAGATCGTCGCACAATTATCGAGGATCTCAAAACCTTTTTAGATACTCGCGCTCGCTGGACACCGGCCGTATATGAAAATGTCATCCGGCCTGAGGAGCCCACTGAGTTGAAACGCCGAGGTTCGATTGCTTCCTTCGCCTCTACAACATCAGAATCATCAGTCACGTCACCTGGTTTCTCTCGGAGTGCTCGTTTCAAACTGGCAGAAGTTTTATCGCGAGATGCTGCTCAGTTCGCCGGACGCGTAACAAGCCTTCGTCATGGAAAAATCACGGCGGCCGGCAAAGTTCTTGATAGATTAATTGACCATAGCCGTAAGCCTGTTCCGGAGGTGATACTTGACGAACAAGATAGATTGGAAGAGAAGGGCATCGCAGAAATGGAACATATTGGCAAGTTTATCATGAGCATAGTCATGCAATGGAGAAAGTATATTCTTCCTCCCGTTATAGTGCTGCAAACATATTAAATTCATTGGCTGCAGGGCCGACGAAATATATGTCGAAACAATGAAGGACAAAATATCAGCACAAAATCTGTTAGAGGAGATCGAAACGGCTAAAATGTACCATCCCATTGCGCGCCAAAGCGCATCTTTCGTCTCGCGTGCGGATGCACTGATTAAACGACTTTCCCTGAGGGGAAATCCTGCCTCCTCATCGAGTACCTTTCCACGCCCTGAACACCCCTTGTTCAATGATCAAAAGGACTTCAACAAAGCACTCGCTGAATCACTCTCATCAGAAATCATCTCAGCCGCGGAGCTAGCTTGGAAGGTCGATGGAATCGCCAAATCATATCGAACAGCATACGAGGCTGTGAAAAGGGTGGAAACTCTTACTGTAATCGCCCAGGACCTCTCTATTACATTCACAAATATCAGAGATCGTTTGCAGAATGGTGTCTCCGCTGGCGACGGTGATGGTTCTCCCCCTAATCTTCTGTCGGAAGCCTGTCTGGAGCCATCTCGTCATTCAGCGTTCCTTGCTCTCCTCCCCTCTATCGTAGAAGATCATGCTCAGGCAGTTAAGGAAGCTAACGAAGTTTTGCGAAAATTTCAGCCAGCCATTCTTGACTTGGACCACCCAGGCATCGATTCAACGTTTAAAACCAATGCAGTTTCCCAGTTTCAGCAACTGACTTCCATATGTGATCAGGCCCAAACCACCATTGATACAATTAAGGCCCGCACCTTCCGGCTTCGTGAAGCAAGAGGAATATGGGCGGTGATGGGCGGAAAGCTTGAGCAGTTAATGGATATTAGGCGACGATTGGGGGAGGCCATGGAAAAGAGGAGGTGGCGACAGGATGCAATTGATAGTGGGGATTCAGTTATAACGAAGGACCCATTGGTGACACCCCTGCCGTCAGACATCTCTTCTGCTGAAATTGTAAAGGAACTTGGCGAAATCACCGCACATATATCCCGGGAGATCGATGCCCCTCTCAGTTCTCTCTCAGAAACTCTGGAGTTGCCACTGAAAAATTGGTTGCTGCAGAGTACTCTGGGCTTGAAAGGCTTGCTGGATACGACGACAAAAATGGTTGAGCTCCTTGAATCCATACAACGACAGACTTCTGCTATGAGATCTATCCACGAAGATTTCAAAAGGTTGCAGATTCACATCGAGGATGTTCAAATGCAGGCCAAAACACGGATTGATGAGATTCTCACTGGGGGGTCTACCCACAATAGCGTAGGGGACGAGGACATTAGAACCAGTGTCGACGCAACGTGCAATTCCGTTGATAATTTTGTCCAAAGTCTCTCTGATCGGATACCGTTCATTGGACAACCCAACTCTCCCCTTGGTACAAATTTCGTCAAGAAGCCTTTTTCCTCAGTCGATCTCAAGCTTGGCGCAGCACATAATGAGATGATCATCGAACTCCCTTTCGACCTGGCTTCTATAGACAACATAGTTCGAGCTGACTCCAACGGATATGCCATGAAGCTAAGCGGAATGCTACGGAGTCTGGCGGAAACCACGGCTCATCTCCATCTTTCTCGCATAGCGACAGGGGTAGATTCCAAGCTTTCGGGAATAACGAACGACATAAACGATGTAACGCACGAGCTCTCTGGTTTCAAGAGTTCCCTTGCGGATATCATGACCCATAGCAATGTACTTGCCGCTTTGGACGCGCTATCAACGAATGTTGAAGATACAACGGCAGCCCATCGCGCAAGGCTCTTGCATTCTTTCTCAGAAACCCGAGGATTACTTCAGAGCATGAATAGCCCGCCTGAACCTTACAATATGTCTATACATCAAGCGCTCTATGACACTCGGTGTAGGGCTATTGACGACGAGGAACTTCGATACAAAGCTTGGAATGATGGTGTTGGGTTATTCAAAGATGAATTAGCCTGTGCACAACGAAGTGAAGCTGACAGAGTAGAGCAGCTTCGAATTGCCGAAGAAGAACGCCAACGAGAAGAACAAGAGCGTCTGGCCGCTGAAGAGGCAGAAAGGACTCGTTTACACCAAGAGCGATTGGAAGCTGAGGAAAGGGAACGACATGAAGAAATCCAACGTATGGAGGCACTTCGCATACACGCTGAGCAGGAAAGGATTGCCCACGAGAATGCTGAAAAGTTACGCCTGGAGCGCGAACGCTTGGAGGCCGAGGAGAGGCAACGAATAGAACTCGATCGCATAGTCAAAGAAGAACAACAGAAGGCTGAGAGAGATCGTGCCATCGCTGAGGAGGTTGAAAAGGCCCGATTACATCAAGAACGGTTGGACATGATGGAAAAACTGCGGCTGGCCGAAGAACAGCTAGCAGAAGAACGCCGTCTTCAGGCTCAAAGGGATCGTATTGCCGCCGAGGCGGAAGAGCGGGAAAGAGCCCGTTTGGAGGAAGAGCGTGTCGCGGAACTCCATCGCTCGGCGGAGAGAAATCGAATTGCCGAAGAAGAGCAAAAACACTTTGAGCACGAGCAACTTCCAAAAGCCAAACCTTCAGAGCGCCGCCACAGAAAGCACAAAGAACCATTGCCAACAACACACTCTCGAAGTGCAGGAAGCAAGAATGGAAACTCAATGACTGGGAATCTGGACAACGAAGGTAACACATGCCACATCATAACATCCCCTCGACTAAACCGCCCTCCTTAGATGTGTTTGGTTTACGGCTCGCACCTTCCGATGGCCACTCAAAAACACAAGATATGATCGATCTTCAAGCCCAGATTCTTGATTTACGAAAAAGATTGCGTTCAATCAGTATCAATGAGGCTTCGCGCCCTTCCAAGTCATCAGCTCCTCTCCCAGATTTGGACAGGCTGAAAAAAATGACGCGAAAATTTTCCCAAGTATCCTCCGACGTCGCTTGTTTACCTTCTTCTGTCGACGACGTCTCAGTGGCAACTGAACTGAGATCGCTGAAGGCTGAAGTCCAAGCAAGTGCCGAGCTGATGAAGCAGGTTGCGAAACTGGCCCATCTATCTGAAGCCATTCAGATGTGTGATGCAGCTCTTAGCGACCTTCTAGAGCATATCGACAGTTATCCCGCTTCTCCGCCAGGCGTAATGTCCTCCCCTCACAAAAATTTACTTAATGTTTCTCCGGAGGAGCAGCTGGCATCCCGTCTATCATTTACGAGGGATATCATTGGAACTATGTCTGCAAGATTTGCCGACGTTGCTAATGACTCTCGAGCCATCGCTGAAAGAACTCGCATACTCCAAACCTGGAGTGAACTGGAAGAAATGAGCTACGATCGATTAGGTGGCAAAAAGTCCCGCCCAGGGAGCGCGATCAGCTCGCGGCAAAGCTCGGGTCGCAATAGCAGTATATCTGTTGTCAATAGTCGTTCTGCAAGTTCTGCAAAAAAAATGAGTGGGTATTCTAATCTCTCCGTCTCAGGATCTTCTCAGAAACGACTACTCGCTCCTTCCCATCCCACCCCCCGACGTGCGGTGTCCGGCGAGCCACAGAGTCGCCCACTTAGCCAGTTGTCTACAATGTCATCCAATCGGTCAACGTCTGGCCCACTGGGGTTCTCTGTATACGGCTCAACATTTGCTTCGCGACAGAGAACAACGAGTTTACTAAACTCCATCTCCACTCCAACCAGGAACTCGTCTGGTACACCCAGACCGAGGGCACAAACAAATCAGGTCAAACGAAGCGGTTCCCCCACTGCCTCAGAAGCATCGTCGTACTCTCGCTCCGTACGGGGTCAATCACGATCATCAACTTCAATGTCAACCTGGTCAAGAGCTCCCAGAAATTCTTTGTCAGGGCTTATTCCCAAGGTGTCCACGCCGCCCAGGAAACCCCCCGCCCCACGAAAGACTTATGTTGCTGACCCAAAGAATAAACTGGATGTTGCGGTGGGTGACGTTGTTAACAAACTCCCAGTGGGTATCAATATCGAGGGAGTGTCGGAAACTTGGAAAGACCAAAGCGGAAAGTACTGGATTGGAAACCAAGACCCAAAGCTGTGTTTCTGTCGCATACTACGGTCCCAAACCGTCATGGTCCGTGTTGGGGGCGGCTGGAGTGAACTTTCAAAGTAAGTCCTATCTTCGATTGAAAAACAGTGCTGACGAGCAAGCGTAGATTTATCAAAGATCATTTTGCGGATAGCTTCCGGCTTATTCCCGAATCTCCCCCTCGCCCTGGAGCACCCGAGGAAAAATGGATAAGCTCAGCCACACTTCTCGAAACACCCGAAATAGACATAGATCCACCACCAGGCCCTCCACGTACACCTGAGCCCACATTTCCCTCTTTTTCCCTGTCCACCCCAACTGGGCAAAGCCCTTACTCCATCAAGTCTTCATCTCCCTCAGCAAAAGGCTCCCCATTAACTCCTCTTCAATTCATTAGACGCGCCGACGCGGACATGATGTTACGACCTGTTACCCCCTCCAAGCCTCCAGGTGTCCGTGCTCGAAACCCTCTTGCCCATACACCAGCTAGAAATTCGGTTTGGCGACCCTGATGCCCCAATATATATTGACGAACTACATGTCCTGTATACCTTACTCACACTATTGCGCATAGATTGAATCATATAAATAATTTGCAACGAACACATAGGTGTTTCCGTTTTCAATTTTGTATCTACTCTGGCTAGCATACATATCGTGTCCCACATTCTTATAGTCAAGGCCTGTACATGTATCACAATAACCCATATGACGATGGACTTGACGCCTCGCGATAGCAGATTGATGAATGTCATATTGCTGAAATGAAGAGTCGTTGGTTGTACATGGAACACGTATGTACCGAACTCCAAAACTAATACACGATCTTCATCCTCTTGAGTAGATGCTCCTCGGATTCAAGTGACTCTCCTGTTGATGTCTTCACCTCCGTATCAGCAGGATGTCTGCGTTTCAAATGGCGTTTCAGAAGGTCTTGGCGAACGAACGTTGGTGCCGCATCAGGTGGGCATATTGTACAGGCATGTGGTCGTGCTCCGCTATGACTCATTTCATGACGCTTGCATTCATTTTTACGCAAAAATCGCGAGGGGCTGATGTGTTATTTAAGTAGTATTTTTTCCTATGAATGATTCTAACACACCAGTATGGACAACCAAAGGGGCGCTGGTCTAAATGTGCGCCGATATGTATCAAGATATGGTCTCGTCTCTTGTTATTCTGAGTACATCCAAGAACATAACATCTGAAGTCCTCGAGGAGTTCGCCTTTCTGGGATAGCTTGCCTGCGAAAGATATCAGCCATCTCTTGTCGTAGTCTTGCCCAGGGTTGCGTTCACGATATCGTTTAGCCTTCTCTTGAAGATCTGTCATGCTGATTCCCTTGTGAGCATCGAAAATGGGGGTACCAAGATTGATATCTATCTTATCCGCAGGCTTTCTAGGGAGGACCTCTTCGACCTTGACGAGGGATTCCATGACGGGGAGAATCTTCGTGGACCTTCGCTTTACTCTTCTTAGCACATGCCTCCCTTTCCTTGGCCTCGGGCTGGGAAAAGGGGAAGATTCTCGGCTTGAAGGAGCCTTATTTGAGATGGGTTCATAATCACTGTTACTGTCTTCTTCCAGATTGGACGATCTTAGAACATGATAATGAGCTTCACTTCCTAAGTGTGTTTTGACATTTCCCGGATCCACCAAGATGTCGGTAAGAAACCCAGGAACGTCGTCCTCGTCAGTGTTCTCAGCGTCTGCAAAAAAGCTATCCGAAGAACGAAGAGACGACAGGTAGGAAGTGTTCGAAGATGCAGAAGGAAATGATGAAGCTGGTGGCGGGTCAAAAAATAAGTCATATTGATCCAGCTTGTGTGCCAATTCTAAGCTTCCCGTAGTCTCAGCGGGCCGAACACCGAACGATGGCTCCTTCCACTTTATGCCGTTCTTGTCGGCCTTTGACTTGTGGGTGGGTGAATCATTGCCCTGATCACAAGGTAGGGTCGGCCAATCAAAGTATGAGTCTTGGTTTGTTGAAAACTCGTTCAAGAAGATATTGTTGGGGAATGCCAAGTTCGTTGTTGGCGCCATTTGCTGTAGAGCCACATCTGCTGCTGCCGATATTTGGGTAGCCAATACATCAACAGAATAACCTGATGCAGCTGATATATCATCGAAAGACCAAGGGTTATACAGGCGAGGAAACTGCGGCGCGAGATCATTAGCACTAGAATTGTCGGCCAGGCTCGACGTATTGCTGTTCATAGTAAACGCAGAGCCAGAGGTATTTGAATCAAAAGACCACGATATTGGTAATGGAGGTCCAAAAAGGTGGGCAAGTTCATCCATCAAAGGCGGTGACAAGCTGCTCTGTAGGCCCAGAAGTGGCTCAGGAATCGCTTGCGCCTCGGTGGGGCCGTCGTGACATTGAAACCCATCGGCTGGGAACGAGGGTTTGGAATTTTGGGTAGTGTCTTTGTAAACATCCTCCGGCGTTGGCTCGTATCGTATTCCCAAGCCAGAAATCGGCGGCGTGAAGCTGGCGGGTTGGTCCTCCGAGCCGATCGTGACTTGGCCGTTTGACCGGAAGTCGCTTACCTCTAGGCAAGGAACAGTGAGAAGAGATGGCTGTCCCCAGGACCAGCATGGTGACGGGGTCGAAGGAGAACAAGTAGGTTTGGTTTGCGACGCCAGCGTCAAATGGGTGAGATTAGAAATGTCCTTGTTGAGACTGTTAGATGTACTAGGGGATTGGGTATGAACCATTATTAGGTTATTAAGAAGTAATAATATAGGCGGGTTTATGGAGGGACTTCGCGGGTAGCCCTCGATCAATACAACGCCCTTCAAGGACAGAGCTGAACGAGGGGTTGGAATTTTGGTGTAGAAACGTTGGTGGTGTCGGACATAATTGAAGATCTACTATTTTAAGCTTATTTTATTTGGTTCTATTTATATTCAACAAAGTTCCCATCCGATTTCTTTCCCTGCCCAGAATGGGACAACCCTTTCCTCCCCAAAAGCATAGTTATTTTCAATGGTTACCTTCCCAGGTTCGACTCTCCGCAGGATACGCGTGCGGCCCGGGGCTGGTTGTTGATAAAAGTCCCTTCCAAACCCACTTACAAAACCATCAAGTCTATTCAGAGCCCCAAAGCTCTCCAGGAGGTGTGCAACTAGCGGCAGCAAGATCGGAGATGTATATATACCAGCTGCACAGCCGTGAGAAGGAGTGCTGGTGGATTTAGAGTGCGGAGGGTGGGGCGCGGAGTCCGATCCAAGGAAAAAACGTGGATGTCCTGTAAATATAAATTAGCCTCCGTTATGTGCCTGAACGCCAGTAGTACTGGTTACCTTCTTTTATTATTTCTCTCAAAGCTAGGCGATCGTCTGGCAACTTTGCGACGGGTTTACAGAAGTTCCATGACTGACCAGCCCAATCATCAATCGTGAGGGCGAGATGATGTGCTGTGATGGTGCATGCAACAGTTCGCCCGCAGGATTTGACAGCTTCGATAGCCGCCCGGGTGGTTGCATGCTCGAGGACGATACGAAGCGAAGGGAAATCTGCATGAAGGCGATGTAGGTGGGGAAGGAATTCTGGTTCGGCGTTGAGAATATGGACATTCTAATGATAGCAGCCATGAGTATCAAGCGAGGTCTGGGTTTGGTTGACTGACCGTGGTGGGATCCGAAGGAATTTCGCCATGGAGGTTGAGGACCATGTCGACTTCTTGCATGGCTTCGAAGATAGGATAATAAACGTCGTAAGATTCGATTCCGCCATCTGAGTTGGTGGTTACACCCCGCGGGTACGACTTTACCCCTGCTGTTCGTAAGCTTCACTTGGACTTAAGTTGTATATCGAATAAGACGGACCAATAATTCCGGCACCCTTTGCCTTTCTTATCTCATCTGGTGTGAGCTCTGGAGATAGGTATAACGTCATAAGGTACTCGACATTTGGATCAAGCTTTTCGAGTTCAGCCTTATAAGCTAGTGCTTGGGCGGTTGTGGTGATAGGTGGTTTTAGATTTGGCTGGAAGATCGATCAAGCACTAAAATCAGACGAAGGTCGGGACTTACCATCACATATGCGAGGTCAAAGCCACCCCGTCGGACGTGAGGCGTTACTAAGGCTGCCAAGGGTCCCTGTCGTAGGTGAACATGGAAATCAGCTGGTGAGTTTACGGTTATTGTTGAAGTCATCGATAGGGTATACGCAAACGCGGATATCAAGTCTGCCCCTATGTAAGTTAGAAATGCGCTTATACAAACAAAAGGCCGGATCAATAGCTACAACATTGAACGAATCTGATAAACTGGTTCCCTTTTATAAACCAACGAGCCCTCAATTGTGTCCCTAAAAAACAATCATGTCGCCCTCACATGTTTCGACGCTTTCTGGGGTGGTAATATAGATATCTTTAACGATCCCTTTCAACAGCCGGGCCTCTATCACTATGACTTCCTGGTATTTATTGCACCAAAAAGTAGGAATGAAGGTTTTTCTGAATATAAGAGTGGAGATATCACATGTAGGGGAGATGGGGTACAATTATGTTGAAGTTATAAATGCCTCCGACAACAGATTTTGAGATATGAGATTGACATATCCTGGCGATTTCCGTCTTGAACGATGACCGCTCCATCTGCAGTGAATCCCCTGGCTTCGTTATCCGGGAAACGTGCTAATCATCACTGCAAGGATGGCTGTAAGAATTGCGACTGAGTTGCAGGGGGGTTAGAGGAGGCTTCAAGTATATATAATGGCGGCTTCCAATATCGGCAGTGCCATCGCGATAGTGATGGTGGAATATTACATGCTAACATGACGGGAATTCCATGATCCACGTAAGGAAGTGGAATTACGAATCTTAAGAGCTTTCTGTCCAATCTGAGCTCTTGATATTAAAGTGATGTGAGCCTATGTTGGGCTGCAGCATTTCAAGCTAAATAACGTGAAAAGATTTTAGACCGTGATTAGATTAGATTAGCAGGTACGGCCACGTGACCCAACGCGCTGTTGGTTCAATTTGTTTCTCTGCGAAACCCAAACAACCATCTCACCACCCCCCAAGTAAAATCCACCTCGCCGCACCCGCCTGCCACAAGAAACGAAACACATCTAAGAATCAATTGGGTATTGTACAATGGTTGCTGCAGGCTCCATCACGGTTGCAGGTGCACTCGATCTTCTTTGTTACCGTAAACATAGCTGAACCAGTCATTTCGACTTGGACTTGTAGTTCGCGTACGACCACCATCTTCGTGGGAGGCAGCACGCCTCCCAGAGCCATGCTATGATTCAATAATACGCGGGGACGGGGCACTCTCAACACCCGGGAAAGTTGTGAACACGTCTACCCTACGGGACATCGTTCAGATAGTCGATGACCGAATCCTCACGTTTGATCCGGATGAGAAAGACAGGGCAAAGGCGTTTGTTGAGCGGGGCTTCATGCCCCCTGGGACCAAGCGTTACAAAGATAAACGCTTCATGTTCGACAAGGTCTTCGGCCACGAGGCGCGACAACAAGATGTCTACGAAGCAACATCACAACCCTTGCTGAAGGGTCTATTTGATGGTTATAATGCCACAGTATTTGCTTATGGTGTGAGCCCAGTTCATCACTCCAACTTGCGGCGTCCTTTAATAAAAATTCCACCTTCAGGCCACGGGTTGCGGGAAAACCCACACTATTAGTGGGACTGAATCTGATCCTGGTATTATATACCTCACAATGGCGGATCTATTCCAGCGTATCGAGGATCGCCGAGATGAATGGGATGTTGAGGTTGTGGTTACGTTTCTGGAGATCTATAACGAGGAAATCCGTGATCTCCTCGCAGAGTCAGGCTCACACATGCCCCGAGGGGGACTCTCTATTCGTGAGGACAAGTCGGTCAAGGTTGTGGGTCTTGCCGAGCTTAAGCCAAGGACTGCTGAGGAGGTGAAGGAGATTGTACTGCAAGGAAATCTGAGGCGAACCCAGAGCCCCACACACGCGAATGAAACAAGCTCCCGATCACATGCAGTATTACAAGTCCATATCACCCAATCTCCGAGAACGGCAGCAATAACAGAACAACGAACCATGGCTACCCTTTCTATTATCGATCTCGCTGGGAGCGAGCGTGCCGCCGCCACGACAAACATGGGTCAGCGTATGGTCGAGGGGGCCAACATCAACAAATCATTATTAGCCCTTGGAAACTGCATCAACGCCCTCTGCGAAAGTGGCGGAGCTATACGACATGTGCCATATCGAAACAGTAAACTCACCCGGTTGCTCAAATTCTCCCTTGGAGGAAACTGCAAGACGGTCATGATTGTCTGCGTTGCGCCCACATCGAACCATTTTGATGACACACACAATACACTGGTGTACGCTGAACGGGCCACAAAGATCAAGACCAAAGTCGTTACAAGAAACGTCGTAAATGTCGATCGTCACGTTGGAAGATATGTTGAGGCCATTAATAGGCTGAATAGTGAGATTCTTGAACTCAAAGCAAGAATTGCAGGGAAGCGAGATTCAGAAAGCGATATCGTTCGTCGCAAAAAAGCCGAAGCAGCTGCAGAGGTCGAAAGAGCCAGGAGCGATATGAAAGCCAAGATCGAGCAGACTAAAGGATCGATTGTAGACGGGGCGATTTGTGCAGGTAAAATAGCCATCGCAAAAGTCAAACTCGGTGCAATACGTGCACGCCTTGTACAGATCGACGCGAAAGGATCGTCAAGTTCTGCCCCTCTTCCTGCAGATATAGAGGCTGAGCGGGTTCTGTTACAATCTCTGGCCGAACCCGAGGAACAAGCCATCGGACCCGGTTCGATGTTGAACACCCGCATTCTACGTTCCTCCAACTCCAACGCCATGTTCGATGCCACAATGCGCGCCGTCTCGGAACGAAAGTCGGAAAAGCTCGACGAAGTCAGCGTCGATAATGTTAAACTTGATGCGATGTTAAGGAAAGCAGAGATCGAAAAGCTTAAAGCCGAGGGCGAACGAGATGTGATGAAAGACACGGTGGAAGATATGGCCAATGTCATCGTTGGCTTAGTGGGGGTGCTTGGAAGATGTACTGTTATGGTCGGGGATGTAGCCAATGTGCTGGGTGGGTCCTTGGACGGGGATAACGCACCAGGGCAGACCAATACAGTTCAGAAAATGGTGCGATTGCTAGGCGTAATCAAAGAGAATAATGATGAAACGTTCAAGAAACTCCTTGGTCATTCGACTGAGGGTTACGCTGCGGATGCCCAAGCAACACTAGCGTCCTCTGCGGACACTTTCAGTGGGTATGGTACGACCTTTACGCGGCGGGTAAGCTCTGGACCCGCGATCCTCCAACAAGCAAACCAGAGCGGAAAGGCACCGAACTCCAGAAGATTATCGGCCTTTGGCCCTAATGCTTCCGCGTCATCAGACCTACGTCGTTCCCATCGCTCACCCAGGAAGTCGTTACGTTCGAGCATGGTCTCCCAACCATATAGGAGAGTCTCTGATAAGGAGAAAAAAGCTATGAAGGGCGGAAAGAATGTACAATGGCGCGATGAGGTGGGCCAGGGAGACCTGGACGATGGTGGATCAAAGATAGCTCAGGTCTCCGTAGCAGTCATTCCTGCTAGCCCTGAAAACGACACCACCACTATTATCTCTTCTCCAACCGTTGTCCCTCAAAGGTGTACATCCCTCGGCAGTTCTGAGAGCGAATGGGAAGACGAGAACGAGAAGACGGATGATAGTCTCAATCTCAGCTTCATGTCAATGACACTTCCTCCATCTACCTACGACCACTCATCCTCCTCGATATTGCCTCAATCGCTTAGCACTGTTGGCGTAAAAAGGCCTCGACCAAGCCGCCTAGATCCCAGCTTCTTGAAATCACGATCCAAAGGTTCGGTGCTGGGTAGCCTAACGGAGGGAGATGAGAATGCAAGTCCGGAGAGGCGAGACCACCACAATCCATTATCAGACATGAGCATGAACCATTCGTCAACGTCTGACGAATTTACGGGTTCAGGTGGACACCGATCATTTTCTGGCAACAATTTACACGTCCCCAAAAGTCGCGACCGCGGACTTTATGGCAGTCCAAGTCGACGAGGCCCATCGACACCAAAGGTTGGAGGTATGGCTTCTGGCTCTGGGCTAGGTATGACAAAAGGCGGAAGTGGGAGAAGGAGGTCTAATATCGGTCCAATGCGAGGCGAGAAGGGAAGACGGCGGTCAAGTATGATACCCCAGCCGTCACCGCCCATTGCAGACGCGAGCAGCAAAGGGGGGCCGAGGAGGGTGATGCTAGCTAGCCCTGCAAAGAGAACGAAGCGGGTTTCTCTGACCAAATCCATGAGCGTGGGGGCACTCAAACTCAAACCAGCAAACTCCCCCCTCGTGAACCCCATGGCCAATCTCTCCATAGTGGCCATGGATCCGAATTCCAGCATTGATATGAGCTTCAACAAGTCGTATAGGCCAACATGGCGATGAGTTTTTGTTCTTTGTATTGTCTATCACTGCTTTGGTGCTTACTCGGGGGTGGCGGCGCCCTTTTTGTAAAGCATATATCGATTCTGTTTATTTTAGATTTGTCCACGTATCATTAACGCCTATCATGACATGACACTCTATAGCTACTTCTATGCCACAATTTCGTTTGTTTGTGATCTATATATATACCCATCGTCGTTGTGTACCTCCACTCCTGGACGATACACCTGTTGTAACATAAGGCTATGTTGCGTTCCTGCGGTGTCATACGTTTATACATGTACTGAGTAGGGGTCCTCGTACTATAACTACGAAATACTTTTGTTTTATGCATCGACTGCCCCACCCAAGGTGCTTCGATAACTGTTCGGAGGTAGTATTGCTTGTGCAAGCATCAGCTAGGGTGTTGATATCGCGAAAACAAACCTCTATTGTGCCTAAAGTTTGCAAAGGCTATAAGTTCGTCCTCGTTCTAGATGACTCTGCATTTACAACTGCGAAGTCCGTCTTGTGTGTAACATTATTATA
Organism: Clitocybe nebularis; assembly: GCA_900068955.1. Classification (NCBI taxonomy): domain Eukaryota; kingdom Fungi; phylum Basidiomycota; class Agaricomycetes; order Agaricales; family Clitocybaceae; genus Clitocybe; species Clitocybe nebularis. The sequence continues at coordinate 146,137 of CEMJ01392918.1, read as the reverse complement.
ACTTGCTATCTACATGCTGTATTACATTGTGATATCTCTCCGGGAGGGGGTTGTGATGGTATATGTGAAGTACAAATTGGTGTCAGAATTGTCCGTGGTTCGTATGATAATATCTATGTCCATCGCGATATCTCTCGTTCATGGTCGAACAATATTTTGTCCAAATTCCAACATCACTCCAGAAACCTCCCCCGTCATCTCTGCCATAAACTTCTTCCAACCAGCTTCTCCAGGCTCAAGCTCAAGCTCTCCACATTTCCAGGTGTCGACATCAATCACCCTTCTTAAACCGTTCCCGCCACGTCCTTTCTTCGCCTGCATATATGTTGGCCACAAACCTCCACCCAGCTCGGCCTTGACATCGAGTTCCGTCACAAAGGGAGCGTCGTGGCCAACAACTACGGCTAATTGGAAATGAGATGGGATTCCCCTTTCACTGCTCTTATTCTCCTCAACCGTCCAGAAGCAGCGTTTTCCACCGTCACGCATAGTACCTATGATAGTCATCGCATGCATAACAGCTTTCTGGGTTTCTTTTTCCCGCGAAGGCTCTATCCCGATGGAGGCCCCCATATATCCAACTTGCACAGGTAAAGACAGGCCCCACATAAGCCTTGTCTGCTCCTCTGTCCATCCACCAACACTATGCTGGGGTGCTAATGAAATGATCTTTGGTGGTGGGGGGGATTTAACTTGTGTTGGGACCTTGGAGTCCGCAGTAGGTAAAAATCGCCATGTTACCCTGGCGTTTACAAAACGGCGTCCAGGGGCTGGATGGCAAGTGATTTTGAGAACCAAAAGAGATCGGTGCTCGTCGAGCGGTTGGATAGTGGAAAGTGCGGCCGACAGAAATGAATCTGAGATTTCGGTCTCTGTGATGAGATAGTCAGGGTCCTGATTGCTTTCTGGCTGCAGTTCCTCTGCTTCCCGGGATCTGAAGATCGAACGCGTGCGATACAAGCCCTCGTTTTCAACCAGGGTGAAGACATCCTCTTCAAAGTTGATAGTAAAGTTGAGTTGGTCGTTAACGGATGTCATTGTGGGGTTATAGTTGCAAGGGGGCGATAGCGCGTCTCAAGCCTTATATATTTATATGTACCTGTGTACAACACAACAGTGGCTGTGGTGACAAGGTCATTGTCCGAGATGGTTGCATTTGGGTTGTAACAAGTTTATACAAGCAGTGCGACCTGGGCGCTAACAGTAGTGTCAAACACCCGCCCTTTTTGAAGATGGCCGCGGGGGCTAGACGCTGGACCAGAGTCAGACGTTAGGCGCTGGTGGTGGCGCATAGGATACTGCCTCGAGGCAAGGAACGTCGTGTCACACTGTGTCACAGCGCATCCGAATTGAGCGACAGCTGCACAGTTCATCAGCCACAGTGGCTGTGTATCCAGACTCCAAATTACTCAGTTCGACAAGCCGTACAGTCCAGCAAGCTCAAGACCTTACACGACGTCCCCATGGCCAAATCAAAAAAGTACACCATTCACTATCTCTTATTCATCCCGTACTCATCGTTTCTAGTCATACCAATCACAACCAGTCGGCAAAGGCCCACAGGAATGGTATCAAGAGGCCCAAATCTATGCGATCGCGTTCGCTGAGGGGTGTAAGTGTGCTATACCAAATCACAGACGCGCAGTTGACGAAATTTACGCCCTTTAGGTTGACGCCAAGGTGCGGCATTGTCTGGGCTCGACTTCGGATTGCGGTGCTAATATTATTGCTACCATTTCTAGTTCCGCCGTAACGCAAAGCATGCTTTGGCTGGCACAGTGCGTCTTCTCAGAAATAACCCAGCCCCCATTCCCTGACAGAACCTCCAGATTAGAGCACGGAAGGAACAAAAAGAAGCTGCGTCATAGTGGACCGACTTTATACGCGGCCTTGTTTGAGCTATGGGGAGAGGTATTTGGCAGAGGGAAGGTACAACCTTTGCAACTCATGCATATGCAATCATTATGCAACCATCATTCGAAAAAACGAAAAGAAACCATTCAAAACACTTAAATCTATAAAACGAAGGCTATGTACACATGAATCTGAGAGAATCACCGCAAAGCTTGTAATGTCTTTGCGTTTCGATCCAACGTCGCCCTCAAACGCATAGCCTGTATAGTTCAGTTCGCATATGGAGCCTATCAGGAAGAATAGCATTATTGCATGACGTACTGCAGCGTCTTCAGGTCTCAGTGCACCCTTTGCCATGTTGTGTTTTCCAGCCCTCAATTTATGCGCCCTATTTGAGATCGTTGCTTTCGCGGAACCCTCGTTTGTCGCCAACAATGCACGGCACTCTTCGTCAGTGGCGGGATGTCCCTCAAGGAGTGAGAAGAATTTGTGTCGCAGTACTGTTTTGATACGCTCGAAAGAATGCGACGAATACCAGCCATCACGTTCCTATGTTCTAATAAGTCCGGAAACCATCATACCTACTATGAAACCTACGTTACACTCTTCTCGGAGGTCATCAGCCTCTTCGATCATTTCTTTCAACATAGGATCGGCGATATCGCATAGTTGGAAGGCCGCAGTCTCCTTCGTAACAGTCTGACCGTCAAAGATGTGGGATCGCCTAGGCAGAATGAATGATCGTATTCCGATAGTTTGGGTGATACTAACCGTCGATCCGCCTCCCTCTCTGTCCCCTCCTCCATCGCTCGCATTTGAACATTAGCAGCCGACCGATCCTGTCGCCGTGTTATCACAGACGGCCTTGCAATCGGATGGTTCGCGTTGCGAAAATACAATCGTTGATAACTAGGTTGAAGAGTGACTCCAGGTTAGTCGCTGTTAAAGAATAGGTAATACTATAGTTACAATCGAGCGCTGGGGTCCTTCCTTGGGTCATAATTAAACCTTACGAGGGTATCTCTCCAAGGCCCATCCTGGAACACATAACAGACTAAGGGGAGAAGAACCTTTGAGCTGAGGGAGTCACTATCAGAAAGTCAATGATTCCTACAAAGCACATTACTCACTTTAAAATCTCGCGAGTCTCTGGAGGTGCCAGTTGATTAAAGAGAGACATGCGAGTCCAAACTGCGCGTTCAGCGAATAGCTACGTTTCTACATTGAGAGACCTAATCAATAGAATGTATAAAACGTAGATACACACTTCTTGTAATTTCGCTAATATGCTCTGGTCGATGAGATTGCGTCCCTCTTCGACGGCTGCGGGTGGTTTGTCGGGAACCTCGACTTGAAGTTGAGAAACAAAAAAATAGCACGGAATAACACTACAAGACCTACATGGGCATCGGAAAACATGATACTTGCAGGCCCATATCCTTTCCAACGCATTCTATTGATCAGACGTTTCTTCTCTTCGCCAGTTTCTTCATCCACGGATGTAGACACCATTGATGCTGTATTGGCCTTGATACTAGATTTTAAATCGAATAAGAAATGTTATCTTGCGAAAGAGAGGCAAGCAATGGCAGTACTTGTATGCCTGAGGAATGGTTTGACGGCTGAAAAGAGGGGGAGGAAAAAGTCGCAGATTGCTCTTCATCACATAGTTCGGTATAGCTGCTTGCTGTTGACAGCCAGGTGAACTTGTCAGTTGGGGGTCGAGGTTCGCATCAATCTCCATATTAGTGTCCGGAGCCAGACTGCCGGAAGGCACCATGTAGTCGGCCTTCTCGTCCGGAACCGTATATGAACACAAAGTATCAACTGTGTAGAGATAGTTGGTGCATGGGAGATGTCCGGGTAAGGTTAGGCCGCATACCATCCATAGTGTCCATTGCCATGCGCAGCCGCGACACAGGATCATTCGTGTCGGGTTGATATTGATAGTCAACCATGCCTAGTGGTAATTCTTATATCAAGAACAATTGACCAATACGGGGGGACTTACTTCGAAACCGCGCAGTCTTTGGGATAACGCCGACTACTTCAGCCGTGTAGTCGCCAATAGCACCATCAACCACATCGGCCTGTCTCTTCCTTCTCTTCTTTACTACTTTCAGCAGAATATTATTTGTGCCAACCACATCCCCTGGAACTTGGTGTGCAAACGGTTGGCCAGGTCTCAGGGCGAGCTCAAGAAGGGCCTCTGTCTTTGACGCAGTGCGTTTGAAAGCACTATCAATGCTAGATTGCCCGCCTAGATTTTTCACGGCAAGCGGTACAGACGAAGGACGGACATAGCCTGGGTATTCAACAGAATAAAAATGAGTTTGCGGGAGGGGGTGTTCTGGAGCCTCTGAGAAATGAGATGTATTGTTGTCAGGCACTGGCGACGTAGTTGACATAGACGGTGAATTCATTCAATCATATAACTTGGAAGCGAGAAATTGTAGGCTTATCAAGTGGGAAAGGAGTATAGAAAGCCAAAAATCCTAGTTGATGGCCTTGTCACGTGATTTGATTCCGAATCATCCTTTAGACCCCGGCGGACCAGTAATATTGCAAGAGCTTGCCTCAGGCAATACTGGGAACGTGATAAATACACCATGATTTCACGGAAGACATTACTTAGGGTCTATAGACTTTTTGAGAGTCATAACCTCATCCATCACCTCCTAAGTAATGCAATAGTTTGTAACGGACTCCCTACCGCCAAGTAGACCGACTACGCACCTTGGAAGAGAAATCCACACCAGCCTTACTCATTTCGTCCGTCATTCTCTTCATACTTTCCCGAAACTCGGAATTGGCAGCAAGCTTCATCATTTTCAGAGCCGACGGGGGTTTACCAGATGTCAAGTCAACACCTGATGACAAATGAAGCAGCTGGTTTCCTTGATTTCAGAGACTACATACCTGCATCCTGCAGTTTCTGAGCAAAGTCTTGCAATGCACGAAGCGCCTCCGGGTGACTTGATAGTTTTTTGAACAAAGATGTCTTCTGAAATGCTGCTGTAAAGTCTGCCATGTTCGCCGGCGTTGCTGAATTCCGCGGTGTTGTTGAGAAGGAGCGTTGATATCTAGGGAGGCTCGGCTGACATCTGGTCCGAATAGCTGGGCGAGTGTTTCTTAGCAAGACTCCGAAGAGGAGTCGTGAGGAGGACATGCTGGTTATGAGGCGGGTTGCACCCGTGAGAATATTACAACGCGTCTCAAAGTGGACGTCTACTATATCGACGCGACTTGGCGCAATCTTCGTATTTCTAGTCATCCCTGTCATATGGAACACGACTACTTTTCGATCGATGCTATCCTCGCAGAAAACCAGGCAAATATCTTGTTACCTGCCGCGATCTTCCAGGGCTGACCTCCGAGAGCAGAAAGTCCAATGTAACTTTACCCAAGATATTCCTGACATGGGTCATCTGGCTGGAGGCTCTGAGCGCGACGCAAGCCTCTATCATCTTCTGACTTTCTTTCATCTGATGCCCTGGCTTTATAGATAGCGGCTAATAGCAAGGTGCAGCTTCCTATATGGCTTGCTTATACTATTGTAATCTCGTCCGTCTACACATAATTATTCTGCTGCCACAGCTGACCTATTCCAGCCAATGGGCCGACTTTAACATCCCAACGGCCTTCGGTCCAAGGGTCCGTAACGCATTAAAAGCAGACCCCCGGAGTGTACGACTCGCCAGCCTCGTAGGGGCCGGTGGCCTGTGGTACGGATTTGGGAAAACTATCATGGATATGTACGCAGGGTCTCAATATCCACCGAGGACCCTTTATTCACCGCGTGCGACACAGATTGACCGATGAACAAGGGAATGAAATGTCGGAAATTTTAAGAGATGTAAGCATCCCACCTCCCCACTCTCAGTTCTACAACTTCTTAGCCCATCACCTCTTCAAGACATTCTGCGCCCGACTAGTGGAGGTCATCGACCAAGCACAGCACTTTGCGGCGCTTGGTCCAGCTGGAGCTGGTGGGTCAAGTGGAGATGCTGCACAAGCGTTTCGAGAAGGCCTTGATACCACAGAACGTGAATGTGAGTCGCGACCTGCATAGCTTCCCGTATATTACTCATAGCCAATCTAGTGTTCGCATTGGCACAAGAAAGCGCGAAGCGGACAAAACGGTGGTATGAAGAAAGTGATAGGGCGAGGCGGTAGGGCGAGTAGTCGAATGCTACTATCTATGTGTCCTTTTTTGATTCTCTCATCCCATTTTGCCCGTCCGGTGTTGTTGGAGTATTTTTTAGTTCATTTACAAACCTGTTGTATATTATATACCAATCAGTAACCCGTGTAATCAAAATCCATGCGCACCATTTTACACTGGCCCAAAGACAAAGCTCGATGCCCATAAGTGCAAACATATGTGGATTGCCTGAAGTAAGGTAGGCTAAAGCTAAGAGCACCAAGAAAAGGCAAACAAACGCGCCATCGAGGATGGCTAAGAATGTGGGGTTGAGAGATGAGCCTGGCTTGAGGATATTGGAAAGAAACGTTGACTCGGCTCCCTCGCTTCCCGCGTCGGTCATGGTGGGTGGAGAGTTGAAAGAAAGCTGACGTAATATCATGGTACATTGTACAGACTGAAACAACATTGGCACAGCAACAAAACAGAATAACGACAACGAAAGATATAGTGGGGCCGTGATTGGTTTTAAAGGTATTCCTCTAGATACTCCAATACGCCCTCGATATTTGGCCTTGCTCTAGGATTTTTAACCCAACATGCAGTTAAAAGTGCCCATAACTTATCACTAAGTCCCCGTTCAACCACCCGCTTAGAGGTTGGACGTTTGGGACTCTCCCCCTTGGATGAATTTATGACGACTTCTGTTGCGTGTTTGATATAGCTATATGGCTGTTGATGTGTCATCACCTACTTCTTTATTAGCACATATCTTGAAATCTGAGCAAGGCTCTACCTCTAGTACAGTCATAGCGTATGCATAAATATCGGAGCTGAACGAGATTGAACCCTGTCCGACGCACACTTCCGGCGCAAACCATCTATACGACTGGACTACTCCATGGCTTTGAGTGAACGGAATTCCGTTGATATCTTCAACTATCTGCATTACGGTTGGGGGATTAGTCTGAATATTGCACAGGAAAAAACAGCATACCTGAGACACGCCGAAGTCCGCGAGGAGGGGGTTTCCCTCGTCATCAATATAGATATTTTCCTGGTATGCACTAGGCAACGCGGCAAACGACGGGAAAAAGGAATACACCCACGGCTCTGATGACACCATGCACTATAGATGGTTTCATAGTACAGTGAAGAAAATGAACTGCACGAGCTATGCGCTTAATCTGAGTTCATGTCATCAAAGGATGTCATGTGTATTGGAATGAAGGAAACGAACCATAGAAATGTAATCTACTGTGGCATCATGCGCTCTGATGTAATCAAGCGCATTACCATTTTTCTGAAACGGGCTGACCATATATCTAAATTAAGGTAAGATCTTCTGGACAGTAAAAGAAGCAAACAACACGCACGGAAAAGGCGCATCGTCCTGTCCAAAACCATAGAATGGAAGGATGTACTTCCCACGATCGAGCCTCCAAACCTCTGCCCAAATCTTCACTTCTCGATTGAATCTCTGGTACGGCCTGCAATTTATTATCTATAGGGGAAATCGAAGGGAAATAACGCACCCGTAGACTGTCTTCGTTGGCGTCCACTATACGAAGACTTTTGATATACACCCGTTCGCTCCCAAGATAGAGGCCGTCGAATATGTCCATCGCGGCAGTCCACTTGATTGGCTGTTCGCCAACTCGTTTCACTTCGCCTGCTTTAAGATGAAGGTCGGGCATAAGTTGTCCAGTACGGCGCTGAAGCTCCAATAAATTAGCTGCAATTCCAAGGTGCTTTTTCTCGGCAGTTTGTTTATTTTCACCCATGAGCTGCCTCAGATATTATTGTAAAAATATAACGCTTATGAGGATTTGCGTACTTGTTGCATCATCCCCATCATTTTGCGTAGCATTTCACTATTATCGTCCACTTTGTTATTTAGGCTGACGTTCGCAATGGTTTGAGTATTTTTCATCTCGGACAGATATTCCATGAGTTCAGCATGATCAAGCTTTACGCTGAGAACAAAATCCTTATGCCATGCGTGTATCTGCATGAGCGAGGCTAACTGGACGGCTTGTCAACATTTATGTAGATGAAGGCTGCTCCTCCACTTACTTGGAATCTAGTCAAACAATCGGTTATTGCATTAAGACAATGCTCTATTTCTGTTTCAATGGCCTTCTGCTGTGTAAACCCTTTAATCATTCCTACGTGCATCCACCCATCCATCTTTGTCTGTATGTCGATCAGACAACTACATGACCCCATTAATTAATGTACTGAACAATCGAGGGAACAAAGACATACCTGACTGCTGCATCCGTTGCCTCAGCCATTACCCCGCGTCGATCGCTGTTGTATCCGTCTCTGAGAGAAATTACAAAGAAATGACATCGATCACGAAGATGACGGGCGGCTTGTCTTCAAAGAGTATTCGGATCTACGGAAATTATATGATAGTTTGCACCCTCACCGATTGTGCGTAACATTTTCGCATAGATCCATTATTCCTATCAGCAACTCCACAGCAGGGTAGAGTCCTGGTATGGGACTGAACTCAGCCATGATTTGGGCAGCAGTCTTCCCTAGAGAGATAATGAGCTGAGTTTGGGGCCCCATTATCGAGATGGACGGTATTAGCAAGTCGAGCCGTCCTTGGTATTAAGCGGTAGTTGTTGAAACGAAAGGCCATTTTAAGTAGGATTAATGCTGTGTGATGGCTGCTAAGCGCCTAGTGGAGGCAGAAGTCGCGATCACGTGTTGAAGTCCACAGCATCGCATATCATGGTCATTACATAATAATGTAAACTCAAGGATGTCTCTCTTCCCTCAACCCGGTCCTCCTTTGCCTGCGTTCAAGACGTTGTTGATCAAAGGAAACTATCACCCATCTGCACCAATTCACCTATCTCTGTCATTTATTGCTGGATCCAAGAGTTCGAAAGCAATACTCATTACGCCTTCGCGACAGTCAATCACTCAGGGCCTTCATGAATACAACGACGACTGGCTCGCATTGAACTCAGGCTGCGGTGATGTGTGCGCTATATCTTCTCGAATCAATATATTGTCTGCAAAGTCTGGTAAATAATATATCTAACACCGCTGACGATGTTATTAGCTATCCACCATCTCCTGCACATCTTTGTTTACTTCTGTCCATGTTTCGCGCTTCTAACCCCTCTGATGTCCATGACGGCGCCTGGATTAACTCCAAAACTACATTATCCGTGCCCCCAGCACTCTTGATCCTCCATGAACCTTCAAATTACTTCATTCAGGACGCGACTGATGATTCACAGTGCGTCTATCGTTGTATCGCTTTGCAAGTTACATTACCTAAATTTGGCCTTGAAGATCCAAATGGACGGTCTCTTCATATATGGGTTTTATCGTCCGTGCACTCTCGTCGTTGACCGCAATGTCAAGTACGGGTGTGCAGCCTCAGTACGATGCCCTGAATTTTCTAGTTGAATTGCCTCGAACTTTTCTCAGTAATATCGCTTTCGCCCTCTTCGACTCTCAATTGGACCAGCTTAAGCTTCCAATATTCAAACAACTCACATATCAGCAACATGGCGATCAATCTACGAGACGACCAGAACTTGTGGCTCCTCTAGTACAGAGATATTTTGAGTGGATGGTTGTTGTGGATCAAGGTAAGCTTTTGTTGATCGTTACTATATGTCGAGTAGGGTGTCTTAAGTATTGCACAACGCCAAAGAACGAAACCTTGTGGATGGAGATAGGAAAAGGCAGGGTATGAACCTGTATCGAGTTGATAAATTTCCAGATGTGAGCGAATCATGGCGATGGTGGGAGGTACCCGCTGCTGGTTCCCAAAGAGGTAGACAGTTTTCCTGGACAGACGTCCCCTTTTAGATAGTAATACC
>CEMJ01392918.1:78575-136217 GCA_900068955.1 Clitocybe nebularis | reverse complement strand
TACATCGCATAAAATTATGAATTTTGATGGCGATCATTTGGCGCTGGCGGTGACATAAGTTCTTTCCGTTGACTTTCATGCATCCATTTGCCAGTTATGTTCTTCGGAGCTATTATAAGGCAACAGGATGGAACGAGGACAACCTTTATGCGAACTTAACTCGTTCTTCAAGTGGTAAGTTCTCCCATATCTGGATTTAGAGTATCATTAATCTGTTCATTTAGCGATTCTTGACTTTACGGTGCCCCGAGGACTACACCTGTCTATATCCAAATCACCCAATGCATTGTTCAAGACTACCTATTCTATGACCGCTATGCCATCGCTAAATGGATCAGTGGGGTATATCTTCACGTCTTGCGATCTGGACGTGAAGGCATCAGGCAATGTTCGGTTCAAAGATATGATTGAGCGGTTTAGGGTTTATGACCAACCTCGGAGGCCTGAAGGAAAGGAGGAAGAGTGGTTAGCGGGGGAAAGGGTTGATACTCGTGGTACGTGACGTCTCAATGTGCTGGTATCAAGAAGTGATAATTGAAGTGCTCTCCAGACTTCCTCTTATATGGCCGTTTTTACCTGCCGACCGGCCGGCTGGACGCCTTGTACTCAACTAGAATATCACCTACGCTACAAGCCCTGGTGGCCGCAATATCTGACCCTCCATCTAACGTCCCCGCAGAAATACGAGGGCGGGGTGGGGATGTCAGTAACATAATGCTCAATCTACAACACGATATTGGTAAATGGTGTACAGAGTACACATGGAGTGCAGAAGATGGGATGTGGGGTGTAAAGGTACTTCACAACTTCGGCAGGCTGGGAGTCCCAGTCGAGACATCGGAGGATGGCGATAAGACCGCTTCAGCAGCACAGGGAACTCGTGCGGGATTGAGACGGGTCGACGAAGAAGATGCAGTAGAAGGTGGGCTGAAAGGCCGCGTGTCAGTCGGCGCCGAATTCTACTTCAGTGCCAAAGAGAAAAGTGCAGGGGGTCAGTTTTAGTGCGTTGACTTTATGAAAGCATGCCAACAATTTCTACAGTATCAACGGGAATACGCTTCACGACCCTTCCAGACGCTACACCGCCTTCGTTCCAGTTACCGTCTACCTCGTCACCACTATCTCTAGTATCTAGGGGGCCACCTTCACAACCACCCACCACGATCACAGCGCTGTTTAATCCTATGTTGGGTCATATATCGGGCGCTTACTCTGCCCGAGTTTCACGGGATCTTTCCCTATCATCTCGTTTCGACTTCAATGTCTATAGCTACGAAAGTGAGTGGACTATGGGTGCAGAATGGTGGATGCGACGATCGCCTTCAGCTGAAATGGAGCCCGATGGACACAATCCTCCAAGTGAACCCTCGCCCATAGATGGCAATTTCAGGGAAGATGTCCATGGGGTTGTTAAAGCTCGTGCTTCTACCAACAATGTAAGTATTTTGTTGCTATAATTGGGGGAGTTCAGCTCAACACTTGCCATCTAAAGGACGTTTCTTTAATGTGGGAGGGACGGTTGCGGAATATGCTTGTTAGCCTAGGCGTTGTCTCCGATTTCTCCAGCCGGTCAAAGCCCATAAAAGCCATTGGCCTTGAGCTCTCGTATTTTAGTTCAGGCTAGGGCTCCTTATTCTGTATCATCACATACCTTGCCAATATACTACATAATATGTAGAAAGGGAAGGCATTCCCTTAATGCAGTGCCGATCTTGCGGCAATATACAACCCTCGATGTGATGCATTTCTTTGGTGGACTATCTGGTCTCAAAATATTGTGAGGTAAGTTGCCCTTTACCGAACCCTTCGGCCGTTTTATCCCAGGAACGATGATGTAATTTATCAGGTTTAAACTTGAGTATACTGTACATCCGAATGAATCAAAACGATCTACAAGGTGCCTGTACACCAATGCTAACTTGAAGTGCAGATATGGACAAAACGAATAGAGAAGATCAAAGAGGAGGCAAGAGATCGATAGGGGTATCACTAAATGTTTTGTAGATAAGCAAGAAATGAATAAATAGAAAGTAAACTAGAGTATTATCCATTAGAGGGGGGAAGGAAGGTTAATCATGAGCAGCGGCAACTCTTGCTGGAGAAACCGTAGTATTGCCGATAGTTCTAGCGAGACGAGATATCGCGTCTCCAGTTATGACGGGTCGTGCATGACTTCGATGGCCATTCAGGACCACACCAGCTGGAGGCGAAGAGTGTGTTCGAGCATGGTGCCCCCCTGTAGACGGGCCACCTCGTGGAGTAGAGTGACCAGATCGAGAGGGTCGGCCATTGAAGTCCTGGAACGGACGTCCGACCGTATGAGCTCGAGTATGGGTGAGATTGTGGTTTCGAGGTTCAGGTGGAGGTGAGAAGGTTGCAAGACTACTGGGAGCGGAGACAGATTCGAGTAAAGCCTGAGGTGCGTGTATTGATGCAGTAAGGCCTTCCCGTGGCTTAGAATCTGAGAACAGCTCATCTTTGGGTGGCTCCTGTATGGGAGCATGGGAGGGCTGTGTCGTTTCTTGCGTTATGGGAGCCTTCTTGGGTTCTCTGTCGACAGGCTCAGCCTTTTCAAGAGGTTGTACGACTATGTTTGAAGTTGAAGTTGTCGTTATTGGCTGCTTGGGTGGGGAAGGATTGCGCATAGGCGTCGCAGTCGAGCCACGCCGGAATCCCGGGATGACTGTAGATACCTCTGCTGGTTTTGGGGGTAAGGAGGGGTGTAGCATGACCTGTGGAGGTGCGACATGAGCATTGTCGCTTGATGGGATGATTGATGATTGAGGAGTTTGTTGTTTTTGTAGCTCTCTGCTTCTGTCATCAGGAGAAGAGGACTCATCGCTCTTGGATGATTTCGTGGATTTCTCCCCTTTCGAGTCTTCTACAGCAGGTGATGGAACGAGTTCCTCTTTTTCTGAAGGAGAGGGTGATAAGGAGCCGAGGGTAGCATCAGGCAAAGACCTTAAACCGTCGACAATTATTGGTGAGATCATCGAGGTTTTGTCCCCAGCTCCTGTAATTGGAGTCACTCCCCAATCATCAAGGTCCGGAAGGCTATCGTCATCATCTCCGGCCCAATCGATATGGCTTCCAGGTGTGCTTGGTCGGTTGTCTGCCATTGCGACTGCACGTACACGTTCAACAAGAGCGTCGATGTTGTTCCGCATGTCAAATGAGTTTGAAAGATGTGGGGGAGTGTCTTTAATTGGCGCAGAATGTGGAACGGGTCCAAGCCGAGTTCGATTTGGTCGAAGGAGGTTATCATCACGAGATGGAACGTTGATTTTGGGCAAGTTATTTCCGACAGCTTTACCTGACTGTGAGCGCCGTCTCCGGTTCTGTGGACGGGCCGACGATGGAGTGGAAGGTGCGTCTGTCGATGCACTCGCTTGTGCGACAGTAACTACGGGAGCCGGTTTGGAGACCCTCCGTGAAGGCCCCCTCGGCCTCGGAGATGATACGCTTGGGGTAGATGTTTTTTCGGCTGAAGGTGTAGGAAGAGGTGCAGGCTTTGGAGCTGCTGGTGGGGTGGGCGCATTTTTCGCTGTATTCGTGTCAGTCTTGTCACTGGCATCTCCTATAGGCCTCCCGTCACGATTCCCGCCTCCTCCACGTCCACCGCGCCCACCCCGTCCTCGTCCATTACCGCGGCCTCTACCACCACCTCGAGCCAGACCAGTGAATGCCGAACCAGGCTCGCCGCTCCTTCCCCATCGCGAAGACTGGACTGGCGGGCCGGAAGTACCTGAACTTGTGTTGGCAGGAGGGCGTTGGCTCTGTGCAGGGGTGGCCATGGTAGAAAACTATTCAGTCCGGTTATACCTTTAGCTGGAGAAAATATCTCGTTGTAGCCAAAAGCAAGATATTGCAGAGCAGTAATTGAAAAAAGGAGGTTTGGCTTTTGTACTTAGTTGTACGTATTGTGCTATAAACGGACCACTGGTGATGTTGCTGGCGCCAAATAAGACAAAGCAACTCTCCTTTCCCTTCAACACCTCCTGCAAAAGCTCTAATCCATCATGTCCAAAGCATCGCAACCCGAACTTAAGAAGGTTGGACTAGGTTCCCCTTCCTTTTAGCTTTTATTCACAAGTTTTCCACAGTTCATGGACAAAAAATTGTTCGTTCATTTGCAGGGAGGGAGGAAAGTCAGCGGTGTCCTTCGTGGATATGATCTTTTCTTGAACCTCGTCCTTGACGATGGACGAGAGGAGACGAATGCTGCTCAAAAGTTCCCTATCGGGACGGTTGTAAGTAACGATCTCAGTCGTTGATGATCTTCTAATAATCTTGCATCCGGTAGGTCATCCGTGGAAATAGTGTCACATCGATGGAAACCCTCGAGGCGACCAGATCATGATGGATATGTTGTGGGATAGGGTGGGTGTACGATGGTGTATTGTTGTGACTTGGTTGACGTGATATCGTGTGCTTTGCAAATTATAGTTGTTTTTCGGAAACCTTGGAAGATCAGGCCTATCACTTGTGCGTGCGCTATGTAGATGCTGAGTGCTGAGCTCCCATCTCTTCGAACATAGGCTGCATAGTATGATCCAGACCGTTATCTTGTCTAGGTATAGACCTAGTAAGTATATAAGGCCATCAAAATCTGCTGTAGGGCATCGAGGTACACGATAGTCCTTTTTTCCTTACAGAAAAATGTACTACGCTGTTTGTGAATGATCTTAAGCAAAGATGTACTCTATAACTTGTCAGACTCTAGAAGGGTCGATATTTGGCAGTAGCTTTCGAAGATCACAATGGCTACACAACCACGTGCCAGGTTTTTTTCCAAACTTTCGCATAAGAATTCGGTGGTATTGAGCACCTTCAACCTACCCGTCAACGTACGGGGCTTGTCCCTAGTCACCTCCCAAATGCCTCGCGGTCCCTTCTCACAGCATGTTCTTTCTCCGGTAATCCACACCGTGGCGCGCGCCTCCTCGCGTCGACTACCTCATCCCTCTCCTCGCTATATGTCCGCCATTGCAATACCTCCGGAGACTTTGGATTTCACCTCCACCTCAGTACCTGCACCTCGGACCCTACTTCGAGACAAGAAACTTTCTGACCTTAAGGAATCCATGGCTCGGGGTGGGAGTCCTACTCGCGTCTGGACATATTATACCAGCCTTTTGGATGTTCTCGGATACGAGAAACTTCCATTAGAAATCCATCAGGAGGTTCTGCGGCGTTGTACAGCATCCAGTGCGGAACTTCGTAAATCTGCTCCTCGGCGTCTTGACGTTGGCAATAAGCCAATTGTTCCCCACATCCACGAAGGACGTTTCCAGACCATCATTCGTAATATCTGTGCTACTGGCTCTACACCGTCTTTGGACGATTACCATTTCATCTTGGAGCAGTTTGCTGCAGTTGGTCATCATGTGGGGTCAATGTACGTTTACAAGGAGATGACACATCTTGGATTAACACCCAAAACAAAAACGTTTGGGTTGTGCCTTCAAGCAATAGCACACCGCTTGACGTTCCCAGTCGCGAAGATAAACCAGTCGCGGAGGGCTGCGCAGGTTGGAAAAATGCTTTCTGATCTCATGACCGACATGCAGCAGTTTAATATCCCATTTACGTCGGTCAACCTTGACCTGACCATCCGCATATTGAAGGACACATCAGACCTAGGAGGATTTGAGTCACTCATGAAGTTGGGTTATGGGATTGACCTTTCGAATCCTGACCGACCTCCTCTGGAGTATCTGGGCAATGGCACTATCAGTTCAGACCTTGGCGTCGGTGAACCACCTATTCCAAACCTTCCAAACCCCCAACCGTTCTCAACAGCAGCTCTCAATACGACAATCGATACACTTGGACGCATGGGCAACATTTCAAAACTGGTACAAGCCTTCGAAGTCCTTACACAACCACTACCCCAAGCAAGCCAACATTTATTCCAGTCCTTTGATGATGAGGATGATTTTGGGGTATCGGATCCACCCCAGATATCAGACTTTACCCCCCCTCATGCACCACCCAATACGACCACTTACAACATGTTACTCCGCCATCTCTGCAGGGCTGGCCACGCTATTTTGGCGCGTCACTATCTTAATGAAGCCATAAGGCTAGATCGCCAAACTGACAGAAAACTGCGGATTTCTGTCAAGAGTATGCCCATGGAGGAAGTTCGTGCTCCTCACTTCGCTATCAACCGTGGAACTCTGCTGCCGGTTTTCGGTGAGAGTAATAGAGATAAAAATGTTGGGCTAATGCGATGGCTGGCCACGAAGCTTCCCAAGATATTAAAGAAAAAGAAATTAGATCTAAAATTCTATTCTGATCATAGGGAGATTCTAGCCTCTAGTGTCGGGTCGATGAGTAGCTCTCCGTTCCCCACCCAGACACCCTCTCAGCCAATATCATCTTCTGATACAACGTCACCGCCAGACCCGGCACCACCTACTACAGAGTCTTCCGCCACTACATTTCTACCATCATCGGCATTACCTGCCGGTCGGATATCATCTGTTACGCAGCGGCTTCGATGGACAGGCTCAAAGAAGAACAGTTCTATATTCGAGCTTGATGTGGACGCACCCCCCTTCATTCACCCCCCGCCTACTATCAAATATTTCGATATCGACCTCCATATCCGTATACTAGAACGTGATGTAGAGGAACTCGAGCAGTTTTCTCGTTATGTTGAGAACATCCTTGGCCGAACTACGCAACGGCTAAAGGAACGCTTAGGCCGCCGAGTGTGGTCTGGGAAGGATATCTACCTCCTAACAAACCAGGGTCAAAGACGAAGAGTGGACCGCGAAAGATGGCGCGAAATTGTACGGTTCCAACCGCGCCATGCTGATACTCAGCCTTCTCGAAACTCTCTCCAACCCAATTCTGCTCACATTGGCCGTCGCGCATACTCAACATCATCACGAAGGGGAAACTCGTCATGGAACTCCGATGCAGAGGAGTTACTGCGGGCCACTGCTCCCGCGGGTGTTTGGGGCCATTTGATGTCAATATTCTATCGACGTTGATTCCGCATCGGCCCACATATGCACCTAGGGTTTGTGAATGTCACTATTGATATACTCTAACTTTCTGACGACGTGATCATTCCAGCTTGGTGTGTGTAACAATTGTACTTCCTGATATCACGTCAGGCCTGTACAACCACCAAACGGCCATTACAGTTACTAGGCCACCACTACAACAAGTTATACCCGTCTCGTAAGATACAACGCCCGGGAAACATGTAAAGTATGGTGGAAGGATTGATGCCCTTCGTTTACTTGCGAAAGGAATAACCGCAATTTACTCGTATGACTGGCACAATAATTTTCCCCGGGTGACTTGGGGTCGTAATGATAAAGAGCTGTACCGTATTTCGTAGATGGAATGGTTCCTAGTAAACCATAACATACAAGAAGACGGTGCGCAATCGTAAAACGTCTTCAAGTTCAAGCAAAGCAGTAGAATCATACGTAAAGAATTAAATCAACTTTTCTAACTCCTTCGTTTGTTCCTTTACAACCTTTTCCATCCCGTCCAACCACACATCGACGTCCGCCACTCGAGACGGACTCCCACCTAAACTTCCCAAAGTCCCGGAAGTAGCCGTCGGTGTACTGGCCCTGGCAACGTTATTATGAGACAGATTGCCAATACCGATATAGCGTGCAAGGGCGAGAACAGGCAATCGGCGAAGAGCACGTCCAGACAATGCTTGACTCTAGTCACCAAATTATATCAGAAAAATTTAGAAACAAAAGGCAATTGTAAGTGGAGCAGGCCCTATACACACCCTACATTGACCAGCAAGGGAAAGGAGCCTTAGTGCTACATTTTTCATCTTCAAGTGTGAGTCGGTTGTGTCCAGTGTAGAGGAGGGAGAGATGGATTTAGCCGTTGTTTCGTACATCTGCGCTTGTCTCAACGTTGGGACGCTCTAAATGATAAAAATTAAGCTTCAAGGAAAATGGAAATTCAAGCGGATTCATACGATGGGAGCAACGATGCCCTTCCCCACAATTTCGCATAAACAAGTGCGAAGAATCTCATAGATGGCTTCACGAGACGGGAGATCCACGTATTGAACAATATCTGCGCGATCAACAAACGCGCTATCTGTATGGTGAAGGTATCTTAGTCACGGGGGCAGGGTTCCGAACTTATGAAGCGGCAGCACCTATAGCTTTTACTAAATTGCTGGTCGACATGATCAGCACATTTTTTCGGTGCTTGAGTTTGTCAAGTTGTGTTAACAAGGCGTTTACGACCTGTGCGGGTTGATCTCTGATGTTATCTAAAGAGATGAGACAATTTTGCGCATACATACACGAAGACCATCTGAAGGTTCCGTCCCAGCCATTGCGCCCGCACGAGCAGCTGTCAACGATTCAACTTCATCTGATAGAGAAGAAATCAGTTAATTAGTGTGATATAGAATATATTGTTTTACCAATCAGGACCACGAGGAATGCATCTTCTTCATCGACCAACTCTGTGATGCTACTGAAGAGACGTTGAACAAGCTTCCCCGATTCGGAGAACCATTTCGAGAATAATGAATGAGAGTTGATTTCGAGCAGGCGAGCACGCGTGAAGCTTTGATGCAAGGGTAAGCTTCTGGGTTACAATCGAGCGCATACAGTACGTGCGAAGCATTACCGATGTGATAGACGAATGGATAGTTTTTGAGAAAGTGCACGACAGAGGGACGTTTTGCCTGTGCCAGGTGGACCATGTAGTAAGACAACGCGATTCCAAGATACAAGGTTGACTTTATGGATAGTAGTCAGCATATATCCGAATAGAATGAAGTCTGAAGAAGCCCTTACAGTCGACATTTGCATCGCTAAATACAAGTGTGGCATGGATGTAGTCAAGGAGCTTCATTTTAATATCATCTGCATATATCAGAGAATCCCAGAGGCCCTCCCATCCTCGGTTTGGCAGATCGCAAACGCTAGCGGCCATTGTATCATCATCGCCGTCTCTGACTCCAGCACTATTTGAGAATTCTTCGAAGGAGTCCGAGTCGGAGGGTTGATAGACATGTATTTGCAGATAAGCTTGTTCGAGTGGGAGCGTGCTGAAGGGACATGAGGATTCAGAAGCAGCAATTCTTTCGACTGATGATGCGAGTTCCGGTATGTCCTGCCACCCGTCTAGAGTCGATGGGAGACCAATGCGCTCATACGAGGTTATGTATGTGTGGACAAGGCCCCGAATGGTTTCGAAACGAATCGATGCTCTCGGCTGTAATCGTACTTCGACTGAAGGAGATCTTAGGTGACGTTACATATGATTGAAGCGATAATAATCATACTGTGCACCGTCCATTTTGTGGTTCCAGATTCATCTTGAAGAACGCCACCATCCTCCTGAGACGAACCCATAGTAATATCATTGTTAGCGACCATCAGTATGTGTTATTGAAGAGATAGAGTATCTGGTTTAAAAGCTTCAGACGCGTTTTAAAACAACGCGTCAATGATTGGTCACGTGTTTCGACATCCGTCTTCCGGCCATGTCCTCACTCAGCGATCAGGCACCCCCCATTCATGATCCCCTCGATCCTTCGACCTTTGTATTCCCGGAGTCTTCATCAATAACAACAGCAGTTACCATCGAGTTCTGTGACAGAGTCAGTCAGTTTTCCCTGAATTTGTGCTTTACGCCAATTGACGAATGACGAACAGTGCCGCTGGTAAGCATCGCTTAAAAACAAATATCGGGCCCCTTTCTCACATGGAAACAGGCTACATAGAGCTAGTTGGGTTCAAACTGAACTTCTCCTCACCTTCCCGCCTCCCGCGTTGGGATCTGTGACCCTTGTCCCCCGTAATTCTGAAGAAACAGCAGGCCGTTTTCGCGTATGGCTTTCCCATGATTCGCACCCTGCGCAATTGCTTTGGGACAGAAAGGTAGAGGGTGGATTTCCTGAGCTCAAAGTTTTAGTGAGTGAATTTATGACGCTTATAAGGATCTAATTAACGGCATGCTGTTCATAGAAGCAACGTCTTCGTGACCGGATACAACCAGGAAAATCATTGGGACATTCGGATACAACTTGAAGGATGAATCTTCCATTTCTTATAAACTGTAAATTTATATATAAGCAAGGAGTGATTCTGTCTTGAATGTGGCGGGAGTCATTATTAGTAACTTCCTTGATGAAAGAAGCTGCAGCCCTTGTCTTTAGCATTTCTGAGTGATAAATGTTTCAACGGTGATGTATTCGAGTTGAGTTGTTCGTAAAGTCCGAAATTTAGGCTGGTGGCATTTATGGTAATTAGCTTAGGCTTCGCTTCTTCAGCTCCAATTCGGTCTCCAGCTTGATATCCTGGTTTCAACGTTGTTCCTCATGGACACCGATGATTCAAAGCTCGAGAAGCTTATCAATCTATGCAAGAGCAATGGTATCTGATCTACTCTGTAGTTCTGCTATGCCACACCTAATTCTCCCCATATAGACGTCGATGTCAAAGTTGACGCCCTCACGAAGCTCCAGGCCGAATTTGAGTCTGGTATTGAGGTAAGCCTACCACCTCTCCTAAATATCCCATGTCGTGAAGTTAGAGCTTCAAGATAAATGACCCCGACGGCCTAATCAATGTCCTGAAAACATGTTTACGAACTTCAAATCAACACTTGACGACTGCCACTTTGGGTGCCTTGCCTCCCCTGCTTCCACTTTTGATATCCAGACCACTCAATCATGCACAACCGCCTGTACCCAATACCCAGCCACGCTCGGCATCCTCATCTACTTCCTCTATCGCGCCAACATATGCTGTCGACGCAGCTACTCTTCGCCAGGTTCTTAACGCGTTCCTGCCGGCTGGAGGTGTCATAGAGCGTCTCGGAGACAAAGAGAAAGCTCAGTTAAAAGCTCGAGAAACGTTGATAGTCCTTGGTGGGCTTGCGTTCCGGACAGGGGGAACCAGCACCATGTCATCAAGATCAAGGGACAAAGGTCCAGAGACTCCCATCATGATATTCGAGCGATATATTAGAGAAGGAGGGTTAGCCAGTAAGGTCTGGAAAGTGAAAGAGCAGGTACATCTCTATCACTGGGGAATTACGCGTGACATTTTTTACATTTCACTTTTAGTCGATCTTAACCTTGGTCCACATTCGACGCGCTCATCACCAGTTTCCAATAAGATCGTATCTCCCCCTCCTTGTGGAGTGTTTGGAAGATACGGACGCGCGTGTCCGGGAATGCGCACGTCAGTCTGTCGTTGCACTCTTTTCCGGTCCAGGGGTTACGGATGGAGCACGCGCCGATCTGAAAAAGGAAATGACGAAAAAGGGTGTTCGAAAAACAATTGTTGATGAGGT
The DNA here is from genome assembly GCA_900068955.1 of Clitocybe nebularis. NCBI lineage: Eukaryota > Fungi > Basidiomycota > Agaricomycetes > Agaricales > Clitocybaceae > Clitocybe > Clitocybe nebularis. The sequence continues at coordinate 124,901 of CEMJ01392918.1, read as the reverse complement.
ACTTGCTAAACTCCTCAGCGGCTCATTTACAAGCAACGTGAGCAATGAAGGCTCAGAAAACGGCGATGCCACCGCCTCGAAGACCAAGGAGTATGTACCTCCGAGTTTGGCCCTTCAAGGTCGGAGACCTACGGGCGGTAGCCAGGCCAGCGGGCTTTCAAGAACGGCAAGTCATGGAAGCGTTAAAGATATCTCAAGGCCTGCAAGCCGTGCAGCCCTGGTCCCTGCCGCAACGGTACCCCCGACCCCTACTAGTGAAAACGTGGATATTCAACCAGTATATGTGAGCCGCATCCACCTCTTTGGGTCATTATCCTTAAACAGCTTCAGATCACATCTGGTAGAGATCTAGAAACCGAGTTTGCGGCGATGTTGAAGCCTTTTGAGGTACGAACAATAACAACCCCGACTCTAGTATATCTTTTTACATTTACATCCCTAGGGTAAGGAAACTGAACATAATTGGGCAGCTCGCGAGAGGGCCATCCTCAGGGTTCGCGGAATGTTGAAAGGCGATGTCCATCAACGATACACGGACACTTTCCTCGCCTGTTTGAAAGAAGGTTTCGTACAATGGTCTCTCAAAGCTGTGAGTAACCTACCCATGTCCCTTTAAACATAGTCTTATCAAGTATATGCTAGCTTGCCAGTTTACGAACAACTGTCTCTGCAAACACAGCTTCGTTATACTCTGAGATGGCCTTGGCACTTGGAACATTGCTTGATCCTTTCTGCGAAACTTTGGTGACAAACCTTCTAAAAATGGCCGGCTTCACGAAGAAAATCGCGGCCCAACAATCCCAAGCTTCTGTATCTACTATCATATGCAATACCTCAGCACAACCAAGATTAATCCTTCCCCTCCTTTGGAGTACGCTTCAAGAAAAAACTGTTCAAGCTAGGGCCTTTGTAGTCGCTCATCTCAAGTGCTATCTCGAGGTCCATGGTCATCGCTCAAAAAGCGCCATCGAAGCCTCAGGGGGTATAGACACACTTGAAAAATCCCTAAAGAAAGCTTTGAGCGATCCAAACCCTGCCGTCAGGGAAAATGCCCGAATACTGTTTTGGGTCTATGAGGATGTATGGCCTGATCGGGGTTTGGGAATTTTAGAAGCAATGGACCCTCTTGCTCGCAAGCAAGTGGAGAAGGTGTGCCCAAAACCAGAACTTAGGGCGACTTTGCCACCTTCGACTCCAAAGAACACGAAAAAGAGTAGTGTCGCAGCTGCAATCGCTGCCAGCCGGGCTAAAGCTAAAGCCATTGCAACTGCACCCCCTACTCTCCGCCACCAGGCCACTTCAGGTTCCCATGCGACTTCACAGAGACGTGCTGGTTCTCCCAGCACATCACCAAGAAGTTCGATGATTCGGCCGTCATCTCCTCTAAGAGTATCGACCTCTCCGTCTTCTCCACCTAGAGCTCGCGTTTTATCCGTAAGTACAAGCCGTTCGACCAGCGCTACTACAATACCCGCTTCACATCGTACTACCACCCCCTCTGGGAGTTCTGGTCGGGCAGCGTCGCCCCCATCACCTGTTGAACAATCGACTTTCCGTCGGCGAACCTCGTCACCGCTGGCTACTAGTCCTCCCACAGGCAGGGCTTCAACTATACGCAAAGCAATGCAGACCGCACTTCCTGCATCCCCGCCTTTGTCGACCGGCCAAATTTCTCCAGTCACTCGCAACGCTAATGGTCATTCCCGAGACACACCTGTTCCCCTTCCTCCACGGCCTTCAGCATTCTTATCACAGTTGATGGGCAATCAAGATGAATCCCTACTGCTTGCTCAGACAGTACCCATTCCCGATGATAGCGATTCAGATGGTGATCGCTCTGTCAATCTTTTGTCGTTTTCGGCCCCTTTCGAGATGTATCCACCCCTCGTGCCAGGCCAACCAACGGCGAACAAAGCTCCGATGTACCCCATCTCACCAACATCCAACGATTCCAAACCGACACTTGGAGTATCGAATACATTATCATCGGACTCCGTTGCTGATATGGAGAACCAGCCTGTTGTTGAGGACGCTTTGAGAGCGCGAGCAGAACAAGCTGAGAGTGCAGCTGAAAGATTATTGGAGCTGGTGGAGCCAGAAGAGGAGGACTCGAATCATTCTACTATTCCCCTGTCGCTACTCGTCGGGAACGGCAATGCTCATGCCTCAATGAAAACCAAGCACAAACCATCGCCTATTCCTATAAATCGAGGGCATTTGGCACCGCCTGTAACCCCGGTGAATAGGAATGCTACGATCATGAGGCAGGCTGCGATGTTCAAGGACAGCCCAGTGCGCAATGGGCGTTCTCCGTCGTTGATGGATGTTTTACAAGACAAGAAATATGAGACGGGCTGGTGGTTGAAACGAAAAACTTGTACGTTAATGTATGTGCCTCTGACCGGGTCCTGACTGAATATATAATAATAGTGGTTGGACAAGGGACTTCCCTCAAAAACATGGAGCTTTCTGACAGATCAACAAATCTCCAGGGCTATATCGCAGCTCTCGTAAATGGAAATCCTGGTGTCCACGTCCTCCAGCAGCTAGCACTAGTGTGTCTCGAGAATCCAGTTACAGAGTCACCCTCTCCGCCCCCAAGTCCTGGTTTTGGTCTAATGAACAGCCCTTCTCCATTCATTGCCCCTTCACGCTCGTTGCCCTCTTTGCATACTGATATGTGGAACGCGGATAAGACTTTTGAGCGACTTTTCAACGCTCTGATCCTGTTCTTGGAGCCAACTAAGGTTAGCCTAGACAGTTTATTAATCTCGCCTTTTATTCATGTTACTCTCAGGAAGAAGAGGAGCTTGAGTATGGTCTCATCGTTCTCTGGGAGATGCTTGAGAACCAGGCGCCGTACCTCGAAGGTAGAGAAGCCGACCTTTTCTCGGTGCTTTTGCGAGTGCGGTATTGCAATAAACTAAATGTAAACATCCACACATGGGTATTTCTCTGCGTCAATGTGCTGACTGTTCATGAAGGTGTTAGAGGCGACCAACACGATCCGAGATGCTCTCACGGCGAGCATTGAACCTGTCTACGGATTAACAACGATGCATGCTAGCTTGCGCACATTCCATTCAGAGGCGCATCCTCTTTCGTCGGATAATGAAGTCAAATCGGTCGCCTACGCTTTCGGGCTTATTGCTTTAGGAAAGTTCATCATGCGTCTACCTGCAGAGATTGCAGAAGAAGAGCTGCCCCGTCTGAGAGGAACTCTCATTTCAGTGCGTAGCTTTACTCATTTTGGGACGGTTATTATACTTAGGCCGTTACAATAGTCACTAAACGACAAATCATCGCTGATCATCCGTGAATCTGCTGCTGCATGCATTATTGCTGCACAACTCGTCCTGCGTGACGAAACCCACCTTTTTGCTCTTCTTGACGGGCTTGCGGACGACAAAAAGAATCTTCTCACCTATTTGTTTGACAAACATGGTGCCCGGGGTTCGGCTCCATCGTCTGGCCCGTCGGGCATGGACAAACTGGACAGAGAAATCAGAAGATTAGACACGAGGACAAGTACCCCGTCCAGAGGGGTGTCGACCGCATAGAGATCCCGAAACCTAGACAACACAAACTTATGGATAACGTGGGTTTGTAAATACTTCATGCTCTTTTTCTTGCTCCTCTCTACAGCCAACTTGCAGTCCCTCCCCTACTATACTTCATACCCCTTCGAGCTGATATTCTGTATGACACTTCCCATTATGATTACTTGTATGATTATCAATTTTACATGGAATGTCAATAATTCTTTGTCTACCCATGACGGGATGGGGTCTTTCTTCTGCTTCATCTAGATGCTTTCGCTTTAAAGAAGCTCTCGTTACTAGTTTAAAACAGTCTAAATCGACGGGCGAGGAAGAATCCAGCCCCTGCCAATAAACCTGCCACATGCCCCGCGGTGTCAGTCCCTGGTTGCTGTGATAAGTGGGGTTAGAGATGAGAATGCCACGTTATCGCACCTAACATACCTTGTTATTTACAGCAGAGTAAGTGTCATATGTAAATATGCCTGCTACCGCCAGCCACGCCGGAATGGGTATTATACCATACAGCCTGAATGTCATCCTTGGAGCAACACACGCTAGGAATGAGACAACAGAGTATATTGCACCTAGAGAATACGTCAGTTAAAATAGGGGAGAGTAACTTGAATCGCTACCGCTTGCGCCATATGACCCATTGTCCCGACCTTTAACGAGATTGGTCCATGCCGTGCTACAGATATTCGCAATTACGCCACCTGGGAATGATGTGAATATCACGAACCATGATTGGCACGAATGAAGAGGACATTACCTCCCATGTAAAGGAATAGGAACTGGCGTGGGCCAACCATGGAAAGTACGGGTCTGGCCATGAAGAAGAATGTAAAACCATTAAAGAGAATATGTCCAAAATTCTCATGTGAGAAGCAGGATGTGACGAGACCCCAGCTGCAACATGATTCTCAACTGGCCATTTTGAACTGGTGTGTAATGATGCTTACACTCGACCTGATGAAATGTTCCTCCAACTGTTGGTAAAATTGTTGAGCATCCATTTGTAGGAGCTCGGATCGCGCTCTTGTTTCTGGGCCGTATATTATGCAAAATATATGTATAGGCTGTACGGGTACCTACTAGGCGTTGGGATGACATGTACCACATGACGAATACGACGCCATTGATGGTAATGATACTCCAGAAGAGGGTATTTTCTGGAATCGCATCTAAAAAGCCAAGGAACGGTCGTCTAGGGTTTTGATTGTGTGGACGGTGGGGGTATGGTCTTGATAACCTCTGTGTTATCGGTGTGGAGGAAAAGAATTGACGTTGTGGTTGTATCAGGGATTTGCGAAGGATGAGAGACTGGGATATTCTAGGTGCAATCCGTGGCGAGAGCAGATTCTGGGATAAATGCCTGCACCCCAGAGGCCGTGCGCGTAGGGAGCTGAAGACGGAACTGGCAGGTCCAAATGCGCGATGCAAGATGGAAGTCATTTTGACGGCACGTGATTGTAAATTGCAGGCAAGTGAGTGTGTTTGGCTGTGCGTGGCTAGCGCGTCCCTCATGTCCCACCATTTATTTCTGCTGTCGCCATCCGACACGCCCTTGTACACGCTCACTCACTATTCAACTAAACCGACACCCAGCACAGCATCCCCCTTGTCCTCCAACTTACCCAACTGGTCGACATCTGCGTTTGCAGGCACGCTAACAGCGCTTTCAGGGGCATCGAGTGCAACACATCACACCACGGGAGGGGCGGTGCGGATGGGCGGTGGACAGGATCGACATGTAATCCAAATGATTGCGAATGCGAGTCTGGACGCGATTGAGGATGTCATGCGCAAGGAGAATACTATGTACGTGGTCTGGTCCAAGTAGTGGATCGACCCTGATTGGTGCTCAGGTATTTGAAGGCAGTAGACAAGTTTAACGAATGGACAGTGTCTGCATTTATCACGCCTGGAAGTGAGAGGAGACATGCACGTATGTATTGGAACGTTCTGACGATTGGCAGACATGAAGTTTGTGCTGCTACATGAAGGCAAGAATGATGATGGGATCCGACAATTTTTCATGGATGTGTGGGAGTTGTATGTCAAGGTAAGCGGTGGCTGGCGGCGGTGGAGGATGGAGCACTGAATGGAAACAGACGCTGCTGAACCCGTTCCACACGGCGCACACGACGATTCGGAGCACAGTATTTGACACACGGGTGAGGGCGAGCGCCAAAAAGCATTTGTAGCAGTTTATGGAGCACGTGTAGGCTTGGCGGGGTATGAAATAGCATAGCCCAGTGATTTGATCTCCCTCTCCCTTCTCCTCTGACCTGGCTTTGGGTGGCCTCCCTTGAAGCCTCTTTCTCTTGTCTCCCAGGTTCTATCTTTTCTCTTCATACTCATTATTATACTCCAATCCGAAAAACAAAAACAAAAAAAATTCTATTCATCTCATCGTCTCTAGTAATCTTCTTTTCTACTCTCATCCAGCCAACAGACCCCAATCTGTTCCCGCCAACGAGCGTCAACTCGTATTCTTGAACTTCTACCAATCCACACAAAGTGAGCTTCAAATTCGCCGTTGCCACCGGAGGCTGACCTGCCTCTGGTCTCTTCAGCTGTACCCGTCTCGCCAATTACATTCTGTCCATTAATTCTTAGCCATAATCACTCTTTGCCAACCGATATCTATCGCCGCCAATCTTCAAGCCATGACTACAGCATCCGCACCCAATCCCCGTGCCTCTCTTTTGGCTGGCCTCCGCACAGGTGGGGTCAGGTCCACCTCCGCAAGCATCCCACACACCGCAGCTCCAGGTGGAACATTCAACATCCCTCGTTTCGCCTCTCATCACCACTCCACCCCATTCCCTGAAGACGAAGAGGATCAGCTTGCAGATATGCCACAGCAAAATATGTTTGCCGCTCATCATCACCCCGCCACTCGGGCGCCTATGACCTCTGCGGTCGACGGTCCCAACAACCGCTTTTCCCAGCAGATGGGTCAACGAGGCATGAACCCAAACAGCGTCCCCTTCAGCCCCGCAGCTTTCCAGCCCAACATGATGGCTCAACCCAACCACCTTCAGAACCAGGCTTTACAGATGCAAATGTTGCAACTGGAAATGATGAGGATTCAGGTACGCTGGATATTATGCCACTGGCAATCTTGCTCAAAACCCTTCGACAGACTATTCAAGCACAGCAGATGCAGGCAGAGATGATCGCACAGGCTCAGCGACAGCAGCAACAGACTCAAATGCAAAGCCAGAATAGACGCGCTAGCGTTGGCTTCAACCCGCCAGCAACCGCGGGCCCCCTTAGCAACACATTTGATCTTCGGTCAGCAACTCTAAGTGCACAAATGCGCCGTGCCAACCAGGCCGACCAGGTCAGGTCTCAACTAGGTGCCGGAAGCGATGAGCAATTGCCCATGACGGCGGCGTTGGGTGGGAAATTCGGTAGTCGCACTACAAGCTTAAATGCCACGGGAACCCTGGCTAGGTTTTCTCCGGAAGACTACGACGAATCTGTACCTCCTCCCACACCTAGCTCTACTACGGTCATCAGTGGAGGAACCTCCCTTGGTAATCCTGCCTCCAACAATGTTGGCAACAATGGCGTGAGCACTTTGCCATCAAAGTCTGACTCAGCTACCTCTTGGAGACGCGGGGGTAACAACAACTCGGTGCTTAGTGGTAACAACCGAGCTGTGTCTTCCCCCAGTGTCAAAGTGACGCCCCCGCCTAATGAACAACAACGGATCTCTCCGCCTCCGACCCTAGCTGCAACTGGGAAATTCCGTCCCCAACCTCTACGCTTTAGCGTTGTTGCTTCCCAGCCCTTGCCTGCCGTCACCATTGATACTTCTTCGGACAGCAATGACAATGATGACGGTTCATCTTCTAGCTCTGCCGCGTCGAACTCTTCGCCTACCACTCCTAGGTCGTCCTCGTCCAATGAGACCCCTCTCTCGCCGCGCGAAGAGGCCTCAAAGAAATTGTACGAGGGACTCGGCATCGGACGCCCCGCATCGGCGGTGTCAGATCAGCACCTTCCATCTGTGACATCGGTTGCTAACTACAGGGTAGTTAGCCAACCTACGAGGCAGCCCCGTGGGCCACCCTCAGGTGCTGATGAGCTCGGACCTAAGAACTTTGCTACTCGGATTAGGCGAAAGGCCATCGGTGGCTTGGGCATGTTGATGGGTGCCCGTGAGAGAAGGGAGTTTATCGAGGCCTATTGAACAACGCTCTTCAATCACCTCCCCTCACTCACTACAAACTGTTTTGGCTATGGACTTGATTAACGAAAACAACACCAACAAACAAGAACGATATCTATTGGTTGGCTTGGCTTGGCTGGACGAAATATTGATGAAAATTTGTGCTCGAGAAAAGGTTCTGTTTCTGTTTATACTTTTACCTCTCGCAACACATTCCTCCCCACACCCTTTTCTTTCTTTAATTTGTGTTTAACAGTTCCCACGTTGTAAATGGGAGGCTCCTTCTCTGGATCCCACATTTACACGCGTTGTTGTGCTTTTTAAACCACCACTATACACTCCTTTTCTGCCCTATCTCCCCCATGTGTCCCTTTTCCCATGGCTGTCTGGATAGACGGATGGGAATTCTACCCTTCTCTCACCGCAATCATTTTTCCCTGAAAGGACATTTGTCTAATACTTGTTGGGGTATCTTGCTCGTTCCACCGCAGACTCAGGGTGGTTCCTTCTAGGCTTATCGATATCGACTAAAGAGGCGAGGGACAGGGGGTTGGCACCAAATAAGCATGTCGATTGGGGGCGAGCCGTGCTCCGTTCCCGTGCCAGCTTCAATACTGCATAGTCACTGCATGTCTAGGAATTCCTGGATGAATAGGACTTATTTATGTTCTGTAATACACCATTTTATAACCAGAATTTGCAGAGGGACTAAGTATCATCCTGCTACTCGGGGCTTTCCAAGCAAGCTTGGTGAAAAGTACACATGCGCTATACAACGAGGGAGCAAGAAAGGCGATATTAAAACTATTTACACCTCTGTCCAACAATAAGTTTCCCATGCTCCTAATAAAATACATCAGCATATATCTCTTATAGTAACAGAAAGAAAACGAACCTGCCATTCCTCTTTACTGATCCAAAGCTGATGGAAGGTCCCCAAACTTGCAAGGATGCTTCCACCAAGCCAACCTCCATAGCGACGCTCTACGGGGTTTCCAGGAGCATGGATCTTCGTCTGTCCAGATGGGTAAATGCAACGTGTAATAACCAGATAAGATAAGACGAACATGAGGGAATGTTCGCGACAGTTCTGAGGCTAAACGGTCTCCAAATCCGGCGAAAAGGCTACCACCTCCTGTCAAGACAACGTTACCCATGAGAACTTGTCGTAGCTCAGGGTCGCATGCACGAAGGGATTCAGTAATTAATGCCGGGATGTTTTTGGGTAGGTTGGGGTTCGAAGCCTGTAAAGATGAGGGTTCTTTATCCGTTTAATATACCAGAAAGTCGTCAACATACTACTAGTTGTGGTGAATGCCAGAAGAATTGCTCTCCAACTGAGAACCTTTCAGGACCGAAGTAGGTATTGAAACCTGTCGGGAACTCATATTGGCGGTGAGGGCGTGAAGCAGCTGCTCTAGGGACAGTATGAGCAACTAAAAGAAAGGGAAAAAGAAGCCAACCAGAATGAAGGGGCTTAATTAAATAGACTTACTGATCATTCCAACCCTGCTCTAGGACGCCAGCAACACTCTGTATCCATTCTTCGACTTCTCTATTTTCGGCCCATGTTCGCCAACTATCCGTTGTCCCTGCAATACGGTCTTCCCGAAGAGTGGCATGGGGCGGCGCGCCTAAGTCAACGGGCTAGAAGGGCGTTCAGAACAGCAGGCAAAAAACTTGTCCAACTTACCGCCTTGTTGGAAATTAGCTGGTGGGGGAATAAATCAATTCCTTTTCGAGATGGTGTGGGTGATACTAGGATATGACGGGCATGCGCCTGAACAAGTTTTGGTAGTGCAGAATATGCGAGCCCTACAAGATGGTTTAACTTAAACTCTAGATAATATACGAGAAACTCACACCTTTTCGGAGAACAAAGCCGTCTACAACTGGTGTCACGCTAGCCATTGTTTGACCCACATCAATGACAAGGGCAGAGCCCTTTCCTGCAGAGAAACTGGGAGGGAATACCATCAAAAAGCTCTCTCGAGCCATAAACAATAACCTACGCGTTTAGAACACCTGTATTGGCAATATAGAATGCGGGTACTTGAAATTCTTCAAACATGATTTCTGCCATGCGCTCCCTATTCGCTGGCGTGTTCCAGGTTGGTTCAGTTACTAATATTGGGTGCTCTGAGGGAGTGCAGCGCATCACATCGGTCAGAGCATATTCGACAAGGGCCGGGATCGCGCTAAAGTCGGCGACTTTGACGCGAAAAAAGGCTGTTTAGATTCCATGCCACAAAGAATATATCTCGCAACGCACCAAGTCCATCCACGAGAGGATTCCCTATTTCCATTCCACTCCTCCATATCGAAGGGCCGGACTGTCCTATATACAATTTCACTGATCTAGGTTTGGCCGAAGAGTCATTCCCTCCTTCAGCATCCGTCATTGAAACATCTCCATCTTGAGGCGTAAAATTGTATCCATATGAAGTTGGGATTATAGCTTTTGGAGTATCATCGCCAGCATACCCTGCGCGTAATGAGGACGTGCCAATATCGACAACTAGAGCCGAGACTTCATCTGCTACATGATCAGACACTGCACTAAACAGAACTGGCAGAAATCGTACCGCCCCCATAATTGACCATTACTGGACACTGCAATTATCGAAATTGGCTGAAGCGTTCAATCGGTTTGTTGAATCCAAGCTGTTGACGGGTGCTTTTTCTCGACGCTATTGGCGTCTAGATTTGAATCACGTGGAAAATCTAATTTTTCAATGTTGCCTAGTAAATCTTGAATTTGAGTCTTGGCCCATTTTCCTTGCCAGACTTTTCTATGGCGGTCAAGGACGCAACAAAAACAAGCAAAAAACGGAAGCAATCAGTTGAGGTGGAAGATGTTGTCGAAAAACCTATGGAAACTGGAACGTTAGAGATGCTGAGCGACGATGAGGACGGAGTGGACGCGGTATCAGACGATGGGGAAGTAGACGAGTTTCCCGAGATCGACACCCAGAGCGACAGTGAAGACGATGAACTATATGACAGTGATGGTAATGAACCTAACAGTGACGAGGAAGACGAGGAAGGCGATATAACCTCAGATTCTGGCGACTCTGAACTCTACATCTTCCCCAAGGCGAAGACTATCACATCGGACATAACTGGACATCCTAAACGTGTTTATCCAGAAATAGAGCCAAACTATGACTCAGATTCATCGACAGAAGATGTAAGTCACTCTGTTTTCTCAACAGATCCGTCTAGAACCATATATTCAGGCTCCCAATCGTGTCGGCGATGTACCAATGCACTGGTATGATGACTTGCCTCATGTTGGGTATGACATCAATGGAAAGAAAATTCTACGACCTGCCCGGGGGGATGAACTAGATAAATTCCTTCAAACGGTCGAAGATCCTTCTTCGTGGTTTGTTGTCAAATGTCTGTAATGGGTGACTTTCGCTTTATTGTCTTTATAGGACCTCCGCCTTTGACAAAAATACTCAAATGGATAAACCTCTCACAACTGAGGAGCTCGATATTATTCGTCGACTTTATGCAAACGAAGTCCCAGACGCGAACTACGACCCATATGAACCCATGACAGAGTGGTTTACTGGCAAAGGGAAAGAGGAAATAATGCCATTGTCGGCCGCTCCAGAACCAAAGCGTCGTTGGATTCCAAGCAAATGGGAAAAACAAAAGGCAAGCAATCCGGGCAACCTTGACCAAATATGTATCAAGAATATTTACCCTTGTACAGGTTATGAAGATCGTCCGCGCCATTCGTCAAGGCCGTATCATATCTTCTAAACCAAAAACTACATCAAAATTTCCTGTCTATTCAATATGGTCAGAACCATCTACCTCCCATCCACCACCGCTTCCCGCTCCCAAACCGCCACTTCCTACAAATGCAGAATCATATAATCCTCCTGAAGAATACTTACCTTCTGAAGCTGAACGCAAAGAATGGGAAGCCCTTGATGTAGAAGATCGGGAACGAGACTACCTTCCTCAAAAATACCCTGCTTTACGGCTCGTGCCAGCGTACGACCGATTCATCAAAGAACGATTTAGTCGACAGCTGGACCTTTACCTTGCTCCAAGAATTCAGCGTGTCAAGCTTAACATCGATCCCAATACACTGATACCCAAGCTACCCAGCCCCAACAGTTTGAGACCATTCCCAACTTACAAAGGCCTACAATTCATTCACTCAAAAAGCCGTGCGAGGTGTCTCAGTGTGAGCCCTGATGGTGCCTGGGTAGTCAGTGGAGATGAGGATGGTGCCGTCAGCCTTTGGGAGGTAACCGTTGGGCGAGAGGTGAAAAGATGGAAGTTCGAAGGGAAAGTAGGGGCTTTGGAATGGTGCCCGAGGACTGACGTCAGCTACTTCACCGTTGCGATGTAAGTCATCTCATCCCCTTAAAAAGAATCCCCTTTTTTGACTATTTTCTTAGCGAGGAAACTTTGCATTTCTTGATTCCTCCAAACATTTCTGCTTCCATTCTATCGCTCACTCAGGCTCTCCTCGCACCTGCGGTGCTTCCACTCCCACCTACTACTCCATCTTTAGTGAAATGGATTACGCCTCCTTCCAACACTTTCTCGATAGACACACCTATTCTAACTGTTCACCTACCCCCATCATCCGGCCTACCTAGTCAAATAGCTTGGCACAAAAGGGGTGACTACCTTGCAACCGTATGTGAGTAAAGAGTCCATACTGAGGTTATTTAGATCACTTTACGTTCGATGTCTAAACTCATCTTCACTAGCTACCAATGGAACTCAATCAGGCGTTTGGATCCACCAAGTTACAAAGAGACACTCTCAGGCCCCATTCAAAAAAGTCAAAGGTATGGTCCAATTGGTCTTGTTCCATCCACTGAAACCCCATTTCTTCGTTGCTGTAAGTTCGACCCACATAACCATTAATTCTACGAACTCAACTCTTCTTCTAGACTCAACAATATGTCCGAGTCTACAACCTCTCTGAGCAAAAAATTTTGAAAACACTAATACCCGGTATCAAATGGATATCATCCATGGACGTGCACCCTTCCGGAGACCATCTTATTGTTGGTGGATACGATCGAAAATTGTGCTGGTTTGACTTGGAGCTCAGTAGCAAACCCTACAAAATCCTCAGGTGCGGTTTCCTTCTGTCCGAAACAGACATCTTTTGATTTTGCCATTGGCTCAGATATCACACACGTGCAATACGGTCCTTGCATTTCCATCCAACGTACCCACTGTTTGCCTCGTCGTCGGACGATGGGACCATTCAGATCTTCCACTCAAGGGTTTATAGCGACCTCATGACGGATCCGCTAATCGTTCCTTTGAAGATTCTTCGGGGACACGAAATCAGAGATGGACTCGGTGTCCTCCAAGTCAAGTGGTGTAGTCGTCATCCTTGGCTAGTCAGCGGGGGTGCCGACGGCAATGTCGCCATATGGTTTAGCTGAGGATTCTTTGATGTAAACAACTCATTCCAATATGACATTATTGGTAAGATTCAGCTTGCCATTCTTAACTACAATAAGCCTACCTGCAGTTTCTCTGCCTCGTCCTCAGGGGTTTGCCACATTTCAGACATATTTTTTTCACCCCAGATCCAGATAGTGAGGCTCATGAAAAAACAGCACTCGCTTGTCCAACAATTAATTGGCCTTCCCAACGCGTCGCAGCGGTACTCAAGAATCAAGACTTAACTTCATTAGTATGAGTATTAATGGACGAAGACAGTCTGGTTGCCTCCGCGAATTCTAACGTAAACCAAGAAAGAAGTAGGGAGGGTCTCCGATCAGAGCCTACTAGGACATCCGCTCTTCTTGGAACTGTGCGCTTGGACTCTGTAAGCCTACTTGGTTCCTATTGAACAGCCGCCGAGCCGTCCCCGGTAATTCATCGTACCTGTCACCCTAACCGCGCTAAACTCAGGAGTCGAGCCCTATACCATCAGCCGGCCTTCGTGGAAGATTCTTGACATGTCGCCTTCATCATGGATTTCAGCCACCAAAGCCACTTTCCGCACATTATATAAGCAACGTCAACAAATCACCAACATGATCGCATTGATTATCTGGATATAGAGGCCCATGGGATAAATAATTTGATATGCCTATAGTGCTTGTCCCTTGGGCCATGGGATTGACATAAACGATATCATCAACGGCTGCTGCTGATTGGTTGTGATCCCGGTTTTGAACTACGAAGAACGATAAGTAATGGAAGCAAGGTTAAATGATCGGGAAACGGCGTCGGCATATTTTTAAAAGCTGTAGGTGAGGTAAGACTCCTATTTCCTCCCCACATAATAGCCAGATCAACCTCACATTCACTTTGGCGTTTCCGGGTGATTTCTCGAGTCACTACCCACTCCTCGTGCCAACCATCGGCGATCAGCTCAACGCGATCTACATCCTCCCAGCTGAGTTATCATCTCTCAATGGTCAACTGGTCAGATCCCCAAGAGGTCGCAAAGGACCAAGGTATGTACCTATTGCGGTCAACCAACCAGAATGCATCCACCCCTGACCACTTTCCCAAGATGTTTTCCTCAAACTTATCTTTGCTCTTTTCGGCCTATATGTTTGGGAGTTGTCCTTGACTTGGGACTTCGAATGGTCACTCATTAACGGACGTAGAAAATTTCGTTGGCCTCTAGTATGTTCCAACGTCTTGTATGCATTCTCCGCTGAATTGACGCCAAACAGAGTACGTGGTAGCAAGGAATAATGCGAAAACAATAATTGCTCAACGACGGTCACAGCGTTCTTCTTTCTTTGCCGCTACTGCATGCTGTTTGCCCTTGTTGGACTGTTCGTTTGTTCCACCTAATCACTCGGCGCGTACTGAAAAGCCTTCCTTAGCATCATTTCACTCAACATCGTTAAAGAGGTAAGAAACCATTCCCGCTAGCGCTTCTATGCTAGAGTTTTAATTCGCATTGTTCAGATAAACTGCAGGGTCTGTTGCCTGTTAATTTTCATATTCAAGCGACTCACTGCCAATAGGCTCTATATACTTTTAATTCTGTAACTGTCTATTTCATACTCAACATTCAGTGTTGCATCACTCACGACTCCACAGTGGACTGGAAACATGGCCATTTTATGCGCCTCGACTTCTCTCATGCTTCGAACGTACGTTCTAACGGGACATAACTATTCGCGATACTGATCCCCTCCCCAAGAATCGCGCTATGGGAACGCCAATACTCAGTCATTCTGACCCTTGGTATCCTGTGTCTTGCTCATTGGGCCCTTCTATATCGCACAATGTTTATTGTTACTGCCGACTGGGATGATCGTGCTGCAACCTGTGTCGTCACAGCGACTAACCCTTCCTTACTCAACGTCACTTTCTTTTTTAGTACGTATAGATGCTGGCACATGTTCGAGAGGCTGATCTATGTTTTCTTTCTTCAAATAAACAGCAATGGGTTTCGACTTTATCATCCTAATTTTCACTGCGATAGCATTGCTCAAGAGACACTCTGCTCGCACCGACCTCTGGAAATTACTTTTCCAAGACGGCTTGGTATATTTTTTGGTATCTTTCTCGACCAATTGTAT
This sequence comes from Clitocybe nebularis, assembly GCA_900068955.1. Taxonomy (NCBI): domain Eukaryota; kingdom Fungi; phylum Basidiomycota; class Agaricomycetes; order Agaricales; family Clitocybaceae; genus Clitocybe; species Clitocybe nebularis. The sequence continues at coordinate 109,629 of CEMJ01392918.1, read as the reverse complement.
CCCAGCGGTGAATTAATTCTCCTCATTCTCCATGGAAGAACCTCTTATAACATGACTCACCTGCAGGTCCTCAACGTCCTAAATCTGAATAGTGAGTGAGCCAGACTTTTGGCCCTTCGTTTCTTACTTATAATGTCCTCTAGCCCCTATGAACATGTAGGTGTTGTTTTGTGGGATGTCTCCGCTTCAATTTTCATATTCTATTGGGGACCTATCTACAGTGTTGCCACGGTTAGTACGGATTTATGATATACTATCTGCTCAAAGGCATCACGGGCGCTGACATGCTTATTGTTAGATTCCTGCCGCCACTGTGACGTGAGCGCTATATCCAATCATCTTACTAGCGTTACTCAAAATTTGATAGATCTATAGCTGCTTGCCGAGCAGTTATTCGCTTGTTGGAGTTCAGCACCAGTGAAGTTTACGTTCATTCCATGTCTGCTATTACCAGCAGCAATCCAGTTCGGCACAGCATCGCTCCTTACACCCTTCCGAAAACCCCCAAATATGCATTAAAGCGACCCGAAGTTCACGTCACAACCGAACATATTACAATGGCCGAATTCCCGTAGGTGATATCCACCATTATCACAGAGTTTTATAGTTCACACGCATTCCAGCAGTCCCTCTGATACTGATTCACCGTATAGCAAGAGCCATAGTCATCGGACCTCTTCCGTTGATCTCCAATCTGCGAGAGATACGGAATTTCACTCCAACAAAGACGAAAAAGGTTCTTTCGAATTCCCAAGAACCATCTGACCGTTGACGTGTCTCATCTTTGATTTCATCATTCATATACCTACCTGCATACGCAATTTGGTCGTCACTCCTTTCGGCGGCGTTTTGTAGAGTGAAATCCTAATTGAGGATAGATAAACCGTAAAATAGAATCCTCTGACTTATCAATTATGTAAAGTTCAGATTCAAGATGATTGAAATAACGAAACAAAATGAGTACAAGCATGCAATGAAATAATTTATTAGCGTCTCCTCTTCGACCTTCCTGCCTTCCGCCGGCCTGCTAACCCTCCTTGTCGATTCATTGCGTCGCGAACCGGTCTAGCAACTAGCCCTTTGGATGTCCTCCAATCCTCCCTTCGTGAATGGCGTGGGCCATGCGTGGATATTCGTTGGGGTTTTTCTGCATCTACGGCCATTAATTCTAAAATTGGGTTATCATCGATTATCCTCGGAAGCGAGAGGGACCGAGCAAACCTGTCGAATCTACCGGTTCATCATTCTGTTGAGCTGTGAAGGTTGAAAAAAGTTAATGATCATCCATTCTTCTAGGAAGAAAAGGGATCAAAAGGAATATCTTCGCGCTTCGGCTCTCCGACGTCTAGAGGCCCCCACGACTTCTGTTCGTCTACTGCTCCATTTATGAGAGCATACATGTTCTCCGCCGTGATGTCACTCGGATCCATTAGACCCAAAGCTGTTAACCAGTACCAACCTGGTATATCATCCCCTGCCTCTACATTTCCTATAGGTACGTCTCCTTCATGATCCTGTGAAGCAACCGAGACGAGCTTTGCGTTTAATCGATGTAGGCGGGCTGCTTCTGTCGCTGCGTAAACCCCCGTTTCCCGTTTCTTCGAACGGAAAGAGCGTTTGGCTTTGGATCTTATCGACTTTGCCATTTACAAGAACGTACGCCCTTTTGATAGTGGTGGTAGGTGAGCAAAGGCTTGTTACAGTAAGTTTGGAGTCGAGTCAAAAATCTTCCGAGCGGAGTGCGAATTCATCAAGTGGCTGTGCTAAGAGTGTGCTACTGGTCAACATATCTTCAAGATCTATCAGTATTATCTTTGTCTTCAGCTGAGCAGAGGTTATAACGGATGGTACTATAGTGTAATCGCGCTAGGCTCGGAACTAGCCTCTGTAGTCATTGTTGTGATGCTATCTATTGTACATACAAGAGATATCACCAGCGGGACGGGGGTGGCCAACTTGAAGTAAACGTTGTGTGGCAAAGGATGTCTCTCCACATCGCTAACGTACCACTACACCAACAGGATTCCTCAAGAGACGATGGAAATTTTCATGGATAGCAACGCGCTACCTGATCATTCTGGTGGTGCCTCTCTGTATTAGACGAGATTCTATCAGCTGATTGACAGTCTCAGGAAGATAGGAATAAACTTATAATATAGAGGACATTGTTGCACCTGCATCTACATGAGTAAAAGTACCCTGACAGTAGGTTGGACGCACCGAATGAATACCTCTCCCAAGGCACCGTTGGACTGTCCATCTTGGAACTCTTCCGTGTTCGCGAGCTATCATACGACATCAGAACATATGGATCGAGCTTATGGGGATTGATTACTTGGAGGTTCATGTAGCCATCAGTGCTAACAAGAAAACCCTTATATTCGAGGCCCCACTTTAGTCGGATGTAAACAGGCTTCCCAGTGAGCTCCTGCATGAACGGCTTGGGGTTGACGGGGTTAACCTGGATGTCGGATTAGCCAGATATGAATCATCCTGCAAGATCGCGAAACGCACAGTGGCCATGGTAGTGGTTCAAAAGAGCACGTGCGGACTTCGAAAACAGTGAGATAATATATATGGTCAATCATCAACTCTACACAAAAGATATTCTCAGCCTTTTCGATTGCTTGCAATCAGCTAACACTGTCCTCAGGCGACAGCTCCTGAACCATGTCTGACCGTGAAGGACATTCTGGTGGCCCACCACCAACAGATGACGACCTTTCCCTACCAAAGGCAACCGTCGCCAAGATGATTTCTGGTTTGCCATGTTCAGTGCCCCTAGACTTCAACATCTGTTTACGTATACCATTCCAGATTTACTTCCCAGCGATGTAGTATGCGCCAAAGAAACGCGTGATCTTGTGATAGAATGTTGTGTAGGTGAACATTCTTTGAGTTGATTGCGGTATCTGATGACACTTCACTGACAACGTTTACAGAATTTATACACTTGATATCGTCAGAGGCCAACGAGATATGCGAGCAGGAGTCAAAGAAAACGATTGCACCGGAGCACATCATCGGGGCTTTGAAGGTTCGCTCCTTCTTATTACTCTGTCTATCTACTGTAACGACCCACATAGCGGCTCGGTTTCGACTCGTTCACGACGGAGGTGGAGGATGTCCTAAAAGATCATAAGCAACAGCAGAAAGTATGCCCCTTCACTCTTCCCCTCAATGTCTAGGCTATTTATGTCACTACTTGCAGGACCGTGAAAAGAAGGTCTCGAAGTTTGAGCAATCAGGAATGACAACTGAGGAATTATTGGCCAAGCAAGAAGAACTTTTCGCGGCCAGTCGAGCAAAATTCCAGTCTACGAAGCAATAACACCCGTCTCTCTATTATCCTTATTCTTGTATACATACTGTGTATATACATAATGTTTTTTTATTGTTTTCCGTGACGTGTTTGTAGAACCTTAAGTCTTCTCTGCGGAAGGTCTCCATTCCATCTGTTGGCGCTCAACACAGGTAGCCCTTCTTGTTCAATCGTGAACGACGCGGAGACCGAGGCATAAAAGCTTGCTATGGACGAAGTCGAGTTAATTCTGGTGGTTAGGGTAGGGCAGTGCCGAAGCACACCTTCAAAAGGGTCACCATGAGTCAATAGAAGCCCAGCTGCAAGACCCCCTAAAAAGCTATTTCCCGCTCCTAGTCCCAATATAACGACAATGCCGTTCAGTTGATTTTTCGAGCCGTTAATTACCACGGAGGGGAAGTAGTCCCTTACCTGTTACATCTACGATCTTACTCACATCCTCAGAATTACCATTCCAAAAGGCGTCGACCCATTTCCCTTGCATTATTCTTGTCTTCACGAATGCCCCCATCCCCCCGCTTCTAATGATGATACAACCATTTCCCCCATCTCCGATGCCAAAATTAAGGAATTTATCAGCTGCTTCCTCGATCGATGACTTGGTTGGTGGGAGCGGGAGAGATAAAAGGGATAACGCTTCTTCTGCGTTAGGACTATACCGCTTGTTGATAAGCCTTGTTGCCCTCCCAAAATACAAAACCATACTTTTGAAAACGTACCTTAATATTGATATCAGAGGCAGCACTTCAATCAGTGCTGGTAGTTCGTCTGGGACGCATCTGTCCTTCAATGTATCCCAGGCCACGTTACAACAGTTTTTGTTATCATAAGGGGCAGCTTACAGGTATCGGCTCATATATAGTTTTTGGAGACCAACCTTCGACATCAAGGACTTCTGACATGATTGCAGAGGCACGAGTGGGAGAGCAGATAAAATGGATGATAGGACACCTCGCAAGTCTTGTTCCAGAAAGGTCATTAGGTGTGATGCGCACTCGGGGCGTTAAATATTCAAAACTGGTATTCATTATCATAAGACAGAAATGCCGGTGCAGAGCAGAGAGTAGAAGTAAAGTCGTACTTTCGGTAATCCCCCCGATAGGAATTAAGTGCACGAGTCGTACAACGTCCGGGCTGATCTCTAAACGCCCACATTTCAGATCCATATTCCAGTAGTTCCTCGTATATCGGGGCAGGAAAGTCTTGTCCCCGATCAACGATCATCCCGACGCGTTGTTCGGGGAGCCTGTAGGGTGTAAGAACCTTATTTGACCGCCGATGCCTGAAACGAGAAAATGGCCTCGAACCAGATCCGAGCACCAATAGCTGCATATGTTCCCCCACCGCCAATCTGAAATTTATGGTTATCGACATCTCATGACAACTTCAAATAGAGCAAGCAGAATTTCGTGCTTTCCTGAGGTGACAGTATCTTCCCCGTGGGTTGTCCATCATCATCTAAGAAAGAGAATTCATCGATGATAAACATCCCGAGGGTAACAAAGGCTGGCGTGTCCGAATCTTCAGGCATAGTGAATACTAAATGGCAAAAGAATCGCTGGGTTTAATTCGAAATTATAGCCGGTGGTCACGTTCAAACTTTGTGTGCATAACCAAGTTCAGGTCGTTCTTCCCTTCAAGATGCGAGTCCGAGCCATCGTTTACAACCCGGCTCTGTTCTCTGACGATGTGGGCCAATATCTAACACAACCGCTTCTCACTGAGTGTTCTCCTAGCTTTATCAGCGAGCACTCCTGCTTTGTGATCCTGATAGTTCAGCGCGGATAAAGAGATTCTATCGACGAGAAGATGCTTGTCGTGCGTTGATCCTGTATTGCCCGCGGGCGATATCCTAAACGTTGAGCTTCCAAGGGACCCTTATCGGACGTCTACTTAGTCGTGGCTTACTTCATGAACGAGGGATTCCGCTTAGTTCGATGACTTTCAGTACAACAGAAGCCGGAAAGCCATATATCGTATGTTTGATCCAAATTATGCGGCTTCTGATAATGTACTTTCCAAGACTACTGCTGGTATTGAACCACCGATTTCTTTCAATATAACCCACGACAACGCCCTGGTGGCAATGGCCTATGCACCCGGGATCCATAACCCCCCAGCATTCAGTATTGGTATTGATATCATGAAAGTCAGGATACCGGGCCGCGAAACATTTGCGTCCTTCGTTCATACCGTCGGAGACCAGGTGACTGAATAAACCCTGGGTTGAGTCTTCATTTAATTAGGTTCATTTTAGTTAACACCGCTTGAGCATCACAGTTTATTCTCGGGAATAGCACCAGACGAAAGTTTGCGGAGATTTTTTTGGATGTGGACCATGAAGGAAGCATACACAAAAGCACTCGGGCTCGGTCTGGGCTTTGATTTCCGCCGCGTAGAATTCGACGTCGAGGCGAATATAGTACGAGTTGATGGGGTGATACCTGTTGGTTGGCGGTTCAGTAAATTTCTGGTGCACGACAGCGATGACTTGTATGAAGGGGTTGTCGCTGAGTTTGTTGGCGGTTCGCAAACTGAGGTCGTGCCCGAGTCGGCTTCTCATGAATGGCTAGAACTTCACGATGCGGTGTCATTCGTGGAAAGGTCCATACGGGATTTGTACTAGTTATTTAATACTTCCTTGTCTGTACTTTTTTGAATGCTTCAATATGTAACTCTTGGGTAATCTTTGATATACAGTAGCTGATGGACTTGGGGATTTTACAGCATTCGAGTGCACATAAAGGTGGGTATCAACGGAACCGATGCCGAAATTAGCGACCGCTGACTCCTGAGCTCCTATATTCTGTCCTAACAGTTCGGTTATTGATCCAAGTCATCTCAAGTCATATCGCGGTTATCATACCTGGTAGTTTTTCAAGACCGCGTATACCTCCACCAGGATCATTGGACGGAACGTTTCATTTCGCTTGTCAATAGATCTAAGATAATACTTAGGTCTATGCCGTGAAAGTGCTTATTTGCGCCATCATGCCGTGCTCACTCTAGTCTAACGGTGTCACTGCATTACCTCACATTTCGCAGGCTTGATTGCGTGCTCAAATGAATGTGTTCGACGGGAGTGTTTGCGGACCTGGCAAGCGCCTATAGTAAATGCATCGAAGGTATCAAACTTTGAGATCGGAAAGGGCTGCGTGTGCTTCACATCTGAAGTGGGCAAGTTTACTACACAGGTTAAGGAAGACCTGTTATGTAAGTGTATAAGCTTAAGAGTCGTCAAACGTCTCTTTGAGAATTTTTTCGCATGTTGCAACATGCCGGTCAGGTTAAGGGTGACATTTCTAGGACCCATAGGGTAAGCCTCTGAGGCCCTCCGAATGTGTTCTGCCAAGTTGCTGGGTTGTACGTATATACGAGAATACTTCCGGATGCACACAGAGCCTCATCCGAGAACCTCCGATTCCAAGTCAGAAAGAGCATGTGACCCCCCTGACTGGTCGACCTCCCACTCAAACCAATTTTAATGCGCTTCTCGGGAAATTTTCTGATGGACATCTCATCAGGTTTCAGGGATTCCAAGGAGTAGCATCCACGGCATCCTCATAGAAGGTTCAAGGACCGTTGGGTCCCTGCATGTACTCATTATAAACGTGATCTCTTCCAAACTAGTGAAAGCCACCAAAGCCATATGCATAAATAACCTTATTGACCTTAACTTAAAAAGGTTGTACCCTCTCCGCCGATGCCGTAGGCTTTCCTTCTCGTATTTAACGTCTCAAGATGGTGATATTCAAATCTTGTTACTAATGATGATGACCAGGAATTATTATTTATGTTTTAGTATCTATGTGTATGTGTCTAAGTCTCGCTGGTATATCCAGCTGCAACCATCTACAAAATATCTTTAAAAAGGCCTTAAATATACTCACTACTCAGTACAAGAAGAATATATCTGCGTCGTTGTCTAATAGGACATCGTCTGCATTATCGGCTACGAATTCACTTGTTAATGGCTGTGATTGCCAAATGCGTTCGTCGTCACGATTTTTTTGTGAGGAACCCCAGTGCATTCCTGACAATTCAAAAGCTTTTAAATTAGAAAGGGATGCCAAAGCGGTGGCAATATTTCCGAAAGTCTGACAAACAAAAATGTCAGTAACAGGCATGCTGTGAGAGTAGCGGTGACGTACGACATCGGGGGGTTCCGTAAAAGTCGTCATAATTCGGAGGTAAGAAAGATGCGGCATGCAATGTGTGAGTGACTCCAAAAGAGGCACAGGGAGCGAACTCGTAGTTGCTCCCAAGATAACCACGTGGGCGGAAGATTTTGAAAGATTTACGACGTCGCTTTCCGTTAAATCCCCCGAGTTCAAATGAATGCTCTCGACGGGACGACCGGGTACAATCATATTAGCCGCATGTGATGAACCCACAAACTGAGAGAGTCGCGGAAGTGACGTGACGGGAAGGACAGGAATGGGGAGAGTGGGAGCGGCTGAGGCGGCATCAATTTCAAGCTCCAAGAGGGCATCTGTTTTGTTCAGAAACGCGACGACATGAGAGTCCAGAGCGAATGAACAAGCAAAATGCGATAGACGTGGAAGTGGGGGACTGTGGGCCCCAGGAAGTACCCAACTAGCAGTGGGATCTACAAAGACGTCTAGGGAAGTAAGCTCTGTCATGCTTGACAAGGCCTTCGCGAGATGGCGGTAGAAGGGCTTAAAGACAGTCGATAAGGGGTAGAGCCGGATGGCGAATGTTCTGACGTGCTGAGCAAACTCGGGTTTGTTTGCCAGAGTCAGGACTACCCCAAGATTGTGGGATGGGAGTGAGACGGAGACGTTTCTGTAGAGCAAACGCTGGACCACGGGATAAATTAGGGAGTTTGTCGTGGAGAGCGCGACGAGGTCCGTTGGTTGGAGATATTGGAAGATATCGTCGAGGAGTTCGATGGGGAGTTGTGGATACATGGGTGTCGGTCGTCGTGAAGAGACAGGAGGGTTATGGGATTGCTTTATAGGAATGAGCAAAGCAGGGAGGAGGGCCAATAAAAAAGGAATTTGATCGCCGTGTAGTCAACGTGCGAAGATGGGAACTGTGGAGGAAGCAAGCGAGGGCCAGGAGAAAAGCACCGTGTCGACATGATGGATCATTCTGTTTCGTATAAAAGAGTGAGCCGCTAAGTCTACTCCGGCGATGTGGGTGCATGAGGCACATTACAATCATGGCAGTGTCAGGGTTCATGCCTTTGTCAGCTTCTTTGCCTCCACCCAACATCTCCTTCGTTTTCACCTTCATTCTTCGCTCAGGACTCTACCAATATTATCCCCGGTTCTCCGGCCATGCTGGCTCGCGTTCTAAAGCGGTCCACCCACACCCTGTGGCACCGCTGTCCCCACCCCAATCTTAGCCCCGATCCATTCGGTTTGGGTATCCTTCACCAGTCAAGGCACTCTTCTGGGGTGCCGTCACAAGACCTGTCTGACTCTTCCCAGACACTCCGACAACCCAGCCCACACTGTGGTCTGCAGCCTCTTCTCGTCTTACACGTCGACAGATGATGTTGACCTCTTATCTTAGCCCCATACCCAAAGCGCACTCATACGTGTGGTTCTCTAACTGCCAGCGATGCTGGTGCAAGAGTTATTTTGGCTGGTTGGATCCTTCCTGAGCGGTGATTATCAGTTTTCCATCCCCATTTGTCGGACACCAAATTCACCTTCCACATTAAGCAAAGGAAAACTCATGTCATTCTTCCCTCTCAAGGATTCTTTCGGAACCACTCAGCTTATTGTCAATCACTTAGAGAACAATGCCGCTGGCTTATCAGAACTTGCCAGCGTGCCTGTGGAATCTGCCGTCATAATCGAGGGTACAGTTCTTATGCGCCCCCCAAGCGCCAGACGTCCTGTCAGTAACACCTTTTGGGGTACAACACTATAGGCGTCTTGGTATTCATCGTTCACATCATTTGAAGGGTCCAACCGGGGATATTGATGTTCAAGTCGAAAAATTTACTCTGTTGAACCAGGCGGCCAATCTGCCCTTCCTGCCATCTAGTCCCCACAATCTGGTATGGAGTTCCTACCCCTAAATCTATCAATTCTGAGAGCAAGCTTCCAAGGCAAATGAAGATCTGCGTGCCCGTTATCGTTATCTAGATTTACGTCGAACAGCTCTATCCGACAATATCAAGAAGCGGAGCAAAGTTGCTCAAATAGTTCGCAGTGTTCTCCATAAAGAGGGTAGGGCTCTAGCGGCCAAAGTCACGATTAAAGCTCATCGATTTCCAGACTTTGTTGAAGTGGAGACACCTATACTCTTGAGATCGTCACCAGAGGGAGCGAGGGAGTTCCTTGTGCCAACTCGTAATTCGACGTCTAGTTCTGGTAGTACAGCTGTGGATGAACCGTTGTTCTATGCTTTACAACAATCCCCGCAGCAACCGAAACAGTTGCTCATCTGTTCCGGGGGTGTAGACAAATACTTCCAATTGGCGAAGTGTTTCCGTGATGAAGACGGACGCAAAGATAGACAGCCGGAGTTCACCCAGATTGATATGGAAATGGCGTTTGTATCATGGGGCGCTCCGGATACCTCGACCTTCGCGCAGTCCAATACTTGGAGAATTGGAGGAGGCGAGGTACGTGATGTTGTTGAAACTTTGATTCAGACAATTTGGCGGGAGGTAGAAGGTGTGGGCCTTCCTAAGAGCTTCCAGGTGATGACCTATAATGAAGCTATGACACGCGTGAGCTGGTTGTATATCAACTGTCGTAACCATATTGTAATCAATGCGGGTTTTAGTTTGGATCAGATAAACCCGATACCCGTTTTGGCCTTGAGGTCAGCAAATGGAGTCTCATATGCTCAACTGGCTTCTTGATATCTAACTATTTCCTAGATCTCCAATATTACTCATCTCTTACCTCCGCAGCAACGTGCGGAATTCGATGATAAAGATGATATTCTCGAATGTATTGTAGTGCGCCAATCAAGTGATTCCCATTTCATAAGGGCATCCCGGACATGCGAGCGCGATTCCACCACCGTGAGTCCTCGGAAAATAGCTGAAACCACCTTTAGCTCAAGGGATAACTAGGAGCATGTCAGGCTAACAAAAAAGAATTTGCATTCGTGGTTGATTGGCAGTGACACGCTGCGTAGCTTGTCCCCCGATATTAATCCAGACAAACACGTTAATGTAAACGAACCATTACATCTTATCCCTGGCGATGAAATCTGGCTTGGACGTCGACCGCGCATTCCGACGGCAAGTCTTGCATCGTCCTCAAGTTGCTAATCCTCATGCCGCATATGATTCCAGGGAGGCTCAACTGCTTTAGGGACGCAGAGACTTCGCTTATTCCAGGCCGCACAAACCCATAGTGAGTGTATTATAACACCCACGGTAATAGATTCTGATTATGTGTATTCCAGAAGATTTCATCGTTCCCAAGGAACCGCACTTCCTCTGGATCACTGAATTTCCACTCTTTACTCAAGCAGACGTCGATAAAGATTTCTTGGCAAAAGGGCGGTGGAGTAGTTCCCACCATCCGTTTACTGCACCGATGTGGCAGGATATTGACGCCATGTATAAGGGTCAGATCGGTCAAGTGCGATTGTGATGTCGATCCAACCTGACCATCGGTTGACTTTTTCATCTTTTATGACAGGTCCGCGGTCAACATTACGACTTGGTCTTGAACGGCGTCGAAATTGGAGGAGGCTCTGTCCGTGTCCATGATGCCGCTATGCAAGACTACATCTTCACTCATGTTCTACAGGTTAGTACGCCGTGAAAATGAAAGTCTGGGCCTGATCTTGTCTGACGTGACCTCACAAACGATTTAGCTAAATGAAAAAGAGAAGGCACCCTTCGATCATCTCTTACACGCTCTGCAATGCGGAGCCCCTCCGCATGGGGGTATCGCTCTTGGTAACAAATGCGCCTACTCCTTTATATTTTTTTCAAATAACATATCGCTTGCGTTCTAGGCTTCGATCGATTGATGGCAATACTCTGTAACACGCAGTCTATCCGCGATGTAATCGCTTTCCCAAAAGCTAGTAATGGTGCAGATATGCTCTTCAGAAGCCCAGCTCCAGTGGGCAGTGAAATGCTCCATCAATATGGCATACAGCCCCGGTCGACTACATAATTCTTAGAGTATAGGACAGAGAAGAACATTGAATAATGGATTACTAGAGGCTTGAAGGAGGAAAATAGGTCGCTCATAAAAAGTATATATACGCGTAGACTATGTCACTGCTGGAGAAAGGGTGGCATGTACTGGGAAGGGAAGTTCGCTAGATGGTTCAGCCGTCGAATCTGGGGGGACAGGAGGAGTATGAGGGAACAGTATTGATGAGTGTCGCGGGGTGGTAGGATCGTTTTCAACGTTATCGTAAGGTGATGTTCCATACGTAAAGGACCAACCATGCTGCCCGGTGTCTATCTGGGGTCTTGACCCGTCCCCGTCGAAGGTGGATCGTGACGTGTGGTCGGACTCAGTAGTATCTTCATTATCAGGGGTTTGATGCGTTCGAGCTTCGTCAATGACTGAGAGGACGGAACGAAGTTTCGATTCAGACTTCCGCTGTCCGACTAAAGGTGGAGTGGAATGCCGCCGAGTCCTGGCTGAAGGAGGCGAAACGGACCGTGGAGGCGTTGCCGATGGTGAAGAAAGCGAAGAAACTCCTCCCCATTCGGGGGATTCAGATGGGAAGATACCTCCGTTATTGGTCTTCGGGAGCCAGGAAGTAACTCTGTCAGCCGGTGGCGTGCCTTCTGTGGAATCGAGTTCCGATGTCCCTGTCATAGGGCTAGGAGATGGTGAATGCACATTCGTCATGATTGACAGTGGAGCTAAAATGCTAAATATTTGATCTTCTGCTTGTGGAGGTCCATACGAATCAAACGGATCTGGAACAGACTGCAGCATGGGCTCGATGATTGGATCCGATCTAAGCATTGGCGTTAGCAGGTTCATCGGGGATGAATTCGTACGTACGCTTTTGCTGTGAATCTGTCGAAAACATCCATAGTGGAGCGTACTACCACGGCGATCTAGAAACCATTAAACGTCGGTCAAATATACACTTCATAGTTCCCTAACAGTACCTACTTTGCCCTGCACAACTTCCCAGACCTGTTCCTCATGTTCGATTATCTCCCGATAATGGGATGCTTTAAGATCATCCAAGTCGTCAACCTGACGTTGTAATACTGTTAACGCTTCCCGGAATGATTGCAGGTCTGAGGATACGCATTAATACTTGTCGAAGACTCCGGTAGTAGTTAATATACGTACTTCGCTCCTTCCTATTCATACTGCGCATCTCAGTATTTCGAATAATCTGACTCTTTTCACGAAGGGCTCGTTCATAAGAAGCTGAACGATCCTGCAAGCACGGAGTTTCGATAAAATAACAGAATTATAAGGATCCGTTGCAACGCACCGTCACGATTGTACGATAGGTTTCCAGGTGTTGACGTAATGGTTTCTCAAATTTTTTATCAATCACCTCCGCCTACAAAGTATTGTGTCGGATAGTGTAATTCAATTCGGAGATTTCTACGCACTAATACATGCCAGTGATTTCCTATAAGGTGATGTAGTCCGGATGCAGCTTGAAGTCGAGTTCCCGCCTCGTAAGAGGGCCCCTTTAGTCTGGGGAACCGTCAGAACAGTAGAGAGCATGTTCAATTGCCGAGCTTACCCACTGCATTTCTCCACGGCATCTGCAAATGCAGCTGTAGCCTTCGACATGGTCATGAGGGCTGCTCGGTAGTTTGCACTTGTGTCCATTAGCTTGCCATGTGAGAAGTAAGATACTGACGTTCCAAGGCATCGAAGACATATGCTCACTTCTTCATAGGCCTGAAGACTGGCTTTGAGGTTGGCCCGAGTTATGATCTTCTCCGGGCCATCAGCGCCGAAGTTCATAGCGGAGGCATGAGTCGAATCTGAGAATGTGGGAGAAGGCGGTGGCGATGATTTACGTCTGCTAGAACCAAAGGCCAGAGCGCGAAGAGAACGAGGTCTTCCCGGAGCCATAGTTGAAGCGAGGGGGGGCGTGCTAGTTGTGTAGGCTACAGTTGTGCCTGACGTCGTGCTTGGAGAGCATTGCAACAATAGACGCTGGCGACTGGTTTGTTTATGGATATGTTTTTCATCTCCGCTATACTGCACAGGTTTTACTTTTACGCACACAATTCGTTCTTAGGTATCACCCAATGCCATTAATTGAGTTAGTAAAACATCAAAACTATATAATCGTTCCGTCCTCGACCCCTGGTTCGTTTCAAGCAGACATATCTGCTAATTGAACGGCCAGGAGTAAAACGCGTGGTGTTTTATGGCACAAGACCAAGTATGAATGTATGAGAGGTGTTGGAAATATTGACGATAGTCTACATCTTGTCTATTCATTCATTCAAGACAACAATGGACAGGAAAGGACAAGGCTTACATGGTCTACCTTCTGCCGCCCGCGATCATACTCATTTTCTCTGGTGAATCCCGCAAATAGAACAACTTGGCTCGTCTCATTCGTCCCTTCGGGGGCTTCTGCACAACCTTGATCTCCTTCAAGTGTGGTGAGCTTACGAAGAATTGCATCTCCACTCCTGTTCGTTGAATGATATTTCGGACGACAAATGAAGTGTCTGGTCCCCGGCGTCGAATACCAAGGAGAACTCCGGTGAAAGTCGTCGGCGCGTGTTCGAGAGTGACAGTAATGATAGACCCGGGTTGAAGACGCATCGGGGAACGTCTAGAAAAGAGAGAACGCAGCATATTCTGCTTTTCGGGCGTGGGGAGAGATTTGTGAAGGTACTCCATCAGCCCTTTGCCTATGCGTAAGGACTTTGGAGGTGCAGTGTATGGTGCTGGCGGGATAAGTGCAGATTTTGAGAAGGGATACGTAGCAGTTTGAGCCTTGGAGGCCGTCGACATTAGTCGCGCCAGGCCGTGCCATGTATTCAGCATTTTGCCCAGCTGCATGATAGTGGACGTTGCACTTTTTGAATAAGCTCGGCAGACTCCGGCATGTACATAGACGAAAAAACAACGAAACACATCCAAATTTCCATAACACTTCAATGAGCCAATTAAAAGCGAATTAAAAGACTTTTCAGGTTTTGGTTGGGCGTCTTATACAGCAGAAATTGATAAATATATGTAGTGTATCGAATGGACCATAGCAACGAAAAAACGGGGAATGTCGTTTTAGGTTGGCATTAAAACCCCCGCCCTCTCCCTCTGTAAACGGGTTGGGTAAGTCAAAAAAAGACCGAAGGAGGGAGGGGTGTCGCTTCACCTGCTACGCCCTCCTCTATAGGGGCTATAACCACCGAATCCTCCCCGGAAGCCTCCTCTGTATCCTCCTCTGTATCCGCCACCACGCCCCCGTCCCCGATTGAACCCGGGAATATTTGTGCGTTTTGCGGTGACCTAGGAATAGTGGAGCGTGAGATGGAAACAGATTGATAGCTAGTCTCATCTATCCTTACCTTGATTAGCCTACCGCGGAATAGTGAATTATCCATGGCCAAAGCTGCATCTATATGTTCTGGTTCTGCAAACTCTACGTATGCATATCTGATTATAGAGCAATCGCGTCAGTTGGAAAAAACAGATGGCTGGACCGGACACACCCTTTGGGATGACCAGTGAACTTGTCGCAAAGTATCGTTACACGGTTAATGGTACCACAAGCTTGGAAATGGCCTTGTATTTCCTCTGGTGTCGCACTGTAGTCAACCTGGCCGGCAAATAAGAAAGTCAAACCCTGGGTTTTAATCAAGCGGAAGATACCATACATTTCCAACGTACACACTCCGTCCGTCGGACTGAGATTTATCCTCCTCAGTTTCCATAGGCACGCCGCCATCTTCACCCTCTGTTCCGTTGCTGGCCTGTTCAGCCGCAGCCTGTAGTTCACGGAGTTTTTTTGCCTCTCTCTCCATCTCTTCAACTCTCTGTTTCATGAGCATAATTTCCTGAAGGAAAAAAAATAAGATAAAGGCATAGAAAATTGATGTTCTTGGAAGTACTTTTGACTCTGCCTCCTCGCCATCGTCAATAATGGGGTCGCCACTACCATTCTGGGCTGGTTGTGTCGTTTCAACGTCGGCCATAGTGAGCAAGGGTAATGACAATATGATGATGTTTGGAAACGATGTTTGCGTGACCCAAACAAAAACACGTGATTTGATTGTGGCTATACACTGGCTCGCAGGAGTTCACAGGCGCCTCGGTTTGTCGCCTTTGCCACCGTTTTTGTCAAAACTGACCCTGATAATAATGATGATGTAAGGCCAAGCTCTCCTGCACGATCAGAGCGCATCCAGCGCACCTGATTTGTGGCACATCATGGTTCGTGGTTTTGGGGGAAAGGGCAGGATAATCCCTGGAGCAGACTAGCAGCGTAGTTCAATACTAATAGGAAATCCAGAACAATGAATAGGTTTAGCGATGACAATTACTTGACGTGACCGACACCCCGCATATATTCTCAAGTTCTCCGACTCCAAGTATCCATCGATCGGCAACGATCATCTCCGCAATTGCAATAAATAAAACCCCAGATTCCCGGATTAGCCCTATTCAACTATCCAATTGCAAGTCACAGGGGTTGTAAACATTGGGTTACGGTTGGCAACCGTCTTTTTTCCCCTCCTTTGACACGGTTCGGAACTGAGTGAAGAAGCAGCAAAACACACTTAGCAAAACACAGGGTGCCACCTGAAGCATGGGCTCCTTGGGAAGCTGCCGGCATCTCTTGCCATATACCCGTACTTACTTTTGAATCACAAACGTGTTGAATGTCACTGAGAGCGAAATGAATCACCGATGTGGCAATGCCGAGCTAAATCGAATCACAGCCACTTGGCCATTGGGCGCATGAGGTACGGCTTTTCCATGCCATCGTGATCAGCCGTGATCAGCCAACCCCAATTACAAAGTTTTTCGAAGCTATAAAGGGAGCATTTCAAAAAGCACTGGTTTTGTCTTTTTTTGCCCTCTAGCGCCGTCTTGTTAGGATCACTCTCGTAGTCTGCCGTCCTCCCAGCGCTCAACAGGAGAAAACCTGCGAACGGACCGAAGTGCTTGATTGCACGTGGTGTCTAAAGGCGGCTTTACATTCCTCATTTCGTCTACCGACTTCTGTCTTACATCACCCTGACTTACTATATTACCTATGGCCAAAGGAGAGGATCCCTCTACCATGACCCACCAATCTAAAAAGAAACGCTCCGACGAAGACCCCATATCCCCCGATGTTGGCCAAAAGCCCGTGCAGCTTCAGCGCAGAAGGGTTTGGCGAGCATGCGAAAGCTGCAGGTAAGCCCCCCTGTTGACCAACCGTCCGGGAAAAATCGGCTCACTTTGTCAACCTTTTTATTCAGGCGCAAGAAGATCAAGTGCGATGGTTGTGAACCCACTTGCTCACAGTGTTCGCTATCCGGTTCTCAATGCACTTGGCTTCAGACTAAAGATAGAGCTGCACTGAGCAGACAGTATGTCATGTCGACTATTCTACATTGTCATTATCGATTTACGCGATTGTCTCCAGTTATGTACAAGAGCTTGAGGCGCGCCTCTTGCACATGGAATCCCTCTTTTCCCAGATTGCACCTGTACTGGAACAGATTGGTCCATCGTCCAATGGTACGAATACTGCAGGCCCAACAGCTATACCTACACCCGAAAATTTGGCTGCGGACAAAATGAATATTGTCACAGCAGCACTACGCCCGATCGCACCGAAGGACCGGACGTCCGAGCCGCCTTCTACACCAGTAAAGGCCGAGGATGACTTCAGCGAGTCCTTCGGACAGCTGGCCCTCGATGAGTACGGCCACATGCGATGGATTGGTGGCTCCTCGACCATGTCCCTTATTCAATCCTTCCGCGCCCTGACGTCGTCTCCACTCCATCGGATATCACCTATGGAGGAAGATCCACACGCTCCTGGACCAAGTGTCAACAAGTTGTACTTTCCCGCTTCTGTATTCTTTGGTAAAGTCCAAGCACTCCCGGGTCCGGAAGAAGTGGAATATCCAGAAAGAGACCTTGCAGACAAATTAGTGTGTATTTCTTTTACCCGTGGCATATTTCATTAATCGACGTCACTCTGAACAGATTGAAGCCTACTTTTCCCGATTCCATTTCCTCATGCCTGTCATTGACAAGCCATCATTTCTACGGCAATACAATAATATAATGGATAACAAACACGATCACGTCCTCGCTCGATCTGAAACAGCCTTCCTATCACTTCTCTTTGCCGTCTTCTCGTGCGCCGCACACCTTGTACAGGACCCACGTCTTTCTACAGGCGAGCGCCGCGATGACGGTGGAATGGGAATGGTATACTACGAACGGTGCGTTTGCATTTTTTAGGATTAACAAACCAACGTGTTCAATCCACTTCCAGCGCCTTGATCTTGCAATACATCAGCCACGCCAATATCCAAGTTGCGCATGTTCAATGCTTCATTTTGATGTCATCCTTCCTGTGCTCCATCAATTGTCTCCCCCAAGCGTGGATACTGATCGGTCAAGCGGTCCGCAGTGGTCAAGACCTCGGGCTTCACGTAAGCATACCGTTAACTTTACCGCACTCCGAATCTAAAATCCATTCAGCGTTCGCCGCGTCGGCTTTCCGTAACCCCCATTGAGAAGGAGACTAGGAGGAAGATATGGTGGGGAGTCTACGTTTTAGATCGGATGCTTGCGCTTGCACTTGGCCGTCCATTGGGCGTTAACGATTCCGATTGTGATGTTGAATTGCCTGTTGAGGTAGATGACGAACACTTACCCGAATACTTCACGGGTGCCACGATGAATCAAAGACAACCATCTCTTATGACGGGATCCATTGCTTTAACAAACCTATACGAAATTGGAGGCCGAGTCCTCCGTCAAGTTTATGCGCTTGAAAACTGCAAAGATCAGTTAGAACCGGAGAGGAAGGCAGATTTACAGCGCACTGTTGAATCTCTTGATAACGAGCTCACAAAATGGTGTGACGAGCTTCCCGCCGTTTTCAAATCTCAGTCAGAAACGGAAGAGCAAGTTTCTATGGGAGCGGTTCTATGCAGCCATTATTACTCAGTCCTCACCACGCTTCATCGAAATTTGTTACCAGTCAAACGAGACCAACCAGTAACAGCAAAATCAACAGTCAAGGCTGTTTCATCTGCTCGCTCCTGCATCCGCCTGGCACCCTCGATGAAGCATGTCGTGCCACCATCCCATCATCTTGCATTCTTTATCCAGCACCTTTTCAGTTCGGCAGTCATTCTTTTACTTTACGCCATGCACGCATCCGAGCCACGAGCTGCGAACGCCGCGATGGAGGAGGCGAAGAGCTCACTGACCGCCCTTGAATCATGGGAGGGAAACTGGCCAGGCGCCCGTAAATGCAAGGAGCTGCTTATCGAACTTACCAATACAGCAAGTGAAGCGATCGCACAGGGTGCCAATAAACAAACTCCTGTTCCCGTACTTTCGACCCCTGGCCCTGTTGTTTCTACCCCGACTCCACCCAACTCGGCGCTTTCTCAACGGCGGCGTTCTGTCACCATTGCTACTTCTGCCTCAGGATCAGGCCCGGGACGTCTCATGAAGTCGAGAACAAGACGGAATCAGTCTCGTGACCCAAGTACTTCCTCCCGCCGCCTGGCAGCTGTATCTCCATATCGTGTCGATTGTATGTGTTAAACAAACTTCTTTTTTCTGTTTTTTGGTCATGTTAACAAGATTCCTTCCAGCTGCTGAACGCGCAAGGTCAACATCTCGAAAACGTGGCCTCGATGAACCCGATCCCCTTGATCGATCGGGTATGACGTCCTATTACCAGACGTTTTCTAGCCCAGCTTCAGCCCAGGCAGGAGGGAGCCCACACAGTTCGCCTTCTTCGGTTAATCTGCCTTCACCTTCGATGGCGTCTATCGATGGAGCCCCAGAAGCTACCCCAAGTGTAGCTCCAACTAGCCCTTTTAACTATGCATCGCCAATATCTCCTGTGCAAGCCGCTGCGTCGACTCACTTTGAATATGACTATGGCCTCCATCCTGGCTCTCTTCAGCACAGCCCACAACATTGGAATGGCAACAGTGAGGATCGTCGGGGACTGGACGTTTTTCCTTCAGGTTCAGAAACGTCCTTATATCCCAATCCATATGGATATCCATCTTCTCTGGATGCCGCATACCCGGGATATGAGGCTACGTCCGATCTCACGATGTCAGGCCTATCGACGACGCCCCCTTCATCGTCCTTTGCTGCTACCGGACTCCCCTTCCGGGGACTGGATTACATTCGAAATTACAACCCTGGAGGTTATTCTGCCAATGAGCAAGATTCCCTGTGGCAGAGTTACGACCCAGGGGCATTTGGGTACGATCCAGATCTCCCATTTACATTAGGAGACACTCCCGTTGATATACAGGAAACACGGCACCACTCTTAGCCTTGCTTAAATAAAACGGAGAACGAAACAACGAACCTTGTACTTTACTGGCTTGTATCCATACTTATGCTCAATCAACTGAGGAGTGCCTACTTCATTATTCCTCTTAGTACTAATACACTATAGCACTATCGTCTTTGTCGCTTGAAAACTGAGTATGTAGCTATTAGCGCCGATTGATATCGGCAACCCTAATATTATTATACACATTTTGGAGAAGGGCCCCTGTGAGTTACGATCGCAAACCCGGCTACGATGGTTGCCGGTTTCCCCAGGCTAATAGCTTAATAAGACCGGAATATGGAATTTCTACAGTTTACTCACAGGTCAACATGGCTCCCCACCCTATCATTGAATACACCTCAGAAGCGTCATGGGCTATGGTATTTATTATGCTGCAAGCCAAGACCTTAATAGGGATTGACTAAGTGCCTAGATCGAGGACAAGTTCTCGCCATTTGCTAAAGAAACGCTTGCAAAACTTATCACCTTCCTCGAAGTGCGTTTTGAAGATATACTCAGCCAACTTTTAACCGTGACATTTCATATAGGATGAAATTCTTCCCGCAAGAAAACTAGCGCGTGCACAGTTGCCGACCGACCCGGAGAAAAGATGGAAGACAGTCATACCGGTCATCGAGGAACTGAAGGTTAAAGCTAAGAAACTCGGGCTGTGGAACCTATTCCTTAGCAAGGCACACTACCCAGAGTACGGCGTTCCGCTTAGCAATTTGGAGGTGAGTCAAATAGGCGCCTGTCGCCGTCGTCGCTCGCTGACTGCGGAGATAGTATGCTGTCATGGCGGAGATACTTGGTCGCGCAGGACATATGGCTCCTGAAGCAGTGAACTGCTCTGCGCCGGATACGGGGAACATGGGTATTTTTGACTCGTTGCCCAAATTACATCTGATACTTAAGGCTATTATCAGAGGTTTTGGCTAGATATGGATCTCCGGAGCAGCAGAAGAAATGGCTCGTCCCTCTGCTAAATGGAGAGATACGCTCTGCCTTCGCGATGACTGAGAAGAATGGTTTGTAAAGCCATTGGGGTTCTAAGCCAGCGTCTTATGCTTTTGCAGTTGCCTCTTCGGACGCCACGAACATTCGCACGTCTATCAGAAAGGAAGGTGATGAGATTGTGATTAATGGCCACAAGTGGTAAGTGATCTTCATCAGTTAAGAGAAGAGTGGGCCTCAAGAACCTTTTCAGGTGGATAAGCGGCGCAGGAGACCCGAGAACCAAACTTCATTTGGTGATGGGTAAAAGCGACCCAGGGAACAAGAATAACTACAATCAACAAAGTGTCGTAATTGTCCCTTCGAACACACCCGGCGTGAAGATCATTCGTCCTATGCATGTCTTTGGTTATGATGATGCACCGGAAGGACATTGTGAAATTATATACGAGAACGTTCGCGTCCCATTGGGTAACTTGGTGCTAGGTTGGGGCAGGGGCTTCGAGGTGTGTTCATTTATTATAGGATGCAATGGCAATAACTCAGCGTAATATTAGATCATTCAAGGTCGCCTTGGGTAAATTTATATTCAATATCCCTCAGACAAGTGGCTCAGCCGCTCTCTAGACCAGGTCGCATCCACCACTGCATGCGTTCCGTTGGTGCCGCGCAGGCCGCCTTAGATTTGATGCTTCAGCGGGTCACCGATCCGGGACGCAAGACGTTTGGGAAATACTTGTACGAGCACGGTACGCGGTTTTCTCAGACATGTATTTTCGTTGTTAAAGAGCGGGTTCCTCTGTAACAGGATCCGTGGTTGCTGATATAGCGAAGTCGCGTGCTGAAATCGAAGCTGCGAGACTTCTTGTCCTGAGTGCTGCGCTACAGGTACCATTATAGAACCAGATGGTACCGTTTCCTTGCTGACCCCCCTCAGATTGACAAGTACAAAGCCAAGGGCGCCTTGAAAGAGATTGGTATCGCCAAGGTAATCCTTGGATCATGTGTATAGTGCATACCCAAAACTTACCTTGATTTACAGTTTGTGGTGCCTTCAATGGCCCTTACTGTCATTGATCGGGCCATTCAATCGTTCGGTGCCGAGGGTGTTTCACAAGACACTGAGCTCGCTGCGACGTGGGCAGGATTGCGTACCCTCCGCATAGCCGATGTATGTCAAACTATTATGTTATGTACTTCATACTCACACCCATTTTTAGGGACCTGACGCTGTAGGTATTTCCCGGTACAAAAACTCTCGTACTAAAGCATTTTCCCCTAGGTACATATTCAACAGGTTGGGCAGAGGGAGCTGAGACGGGCACCGCTTCTTACACAGAAAAATCTTGAACATAAGAAAAAGGAAAGAGCGGTGTTGGAAAAAGGAGGATTTAAATCACACCTCTAGCCGTGGTGTTTAGAATCCAGCTCCCAACCGCCTGTGTATTATACCAGGACACTAGCGATACTAAGCCACAGGAGTTTCCATAGTACTGACGTGAAGTTGTGTACGCGTTGTTTGTAGTAGTATGTGTAACTTGTAACCATGCTAAACAAATTTCAATATTTTTCAATGTCATTCACAACAGTCATTCAACGCCGGGCACATTCAGCAGGATTTATCCGACGCCATGTTTCCTCGAAGGCTTCACCGCCTCAGTCCCATCGCACCCTACCCTCGGCCAAAATGCGTGCTCTAATTTCCCTATACCATCAATCCGAAGACTTCATAACCCCGGAAAACCTCTCACAGCGTATCGACGATGCGTTTGTGCCTCTTGGGATACAAAGCGGTCTTGAAAAACAGACTATCACTGTCAGAGACCTTGACCACACCCTCAACACACAGAGGCGGGCTCCCAAAGTTATGGAGTGGGACCAAGAACCTCTCGTCCCCCATGCTTATGGTTTGAGCGGTGATGCGCTCTGGAGTTCGCGCAGGAGTCCAAGAGAACTCAAAGTGATTGAAGCGCTGTATGGTGTCGACACCTCTCAACCGCGTAAAGCGCTCCCGGGGTTGGAAGTTTTGGAAGATTCGAGACAGCCGTCTCAACAGAGTATAGACGATGACTGGGAGGCTCTAAAGCGGGAGGCACTACAAGGGGACGACAAGCAGTGAATATTAGGCACGTAATGTTCCCATTCCCAACTAATACATTGGCTAAATATGAGGTTTAGATTGGTTTTTGAGCCCTCCGAGCGTTGGTTATATATTTCCTCCAATAATTCGAGGGGTGACAGCAACTCTGCAGAGAGTACAACTAATGCAATTAATCTGTATCCAATTCAATCTTTGAGTCCCAAAGCTCTTGGCAAAGTATCTTCACATGGACCGAGGAAGAGAAAATCTGCATCCTCATCCCCCTCGCTTCGATCCAAGTTGAAAACTGCAACTTTACCGCCTGCTTGGTGAATTTCTGCTGCATAGCCGGCAGCGGGGTATACCTGGCGTAGGGAGTGAGTAGATTGAACCTCATAGCTTAGTTTTCCCTTGCCGTGGATGAAGTTCCAACAACGATGCATAAATCAGCTTTCTCAACCAACTTATCGATTACTTTGAGGTATCGTGGTTTCTCCCCGAACCAGACAACGCCAGGACGGGCGAGACTGTTGCATTTTGAGCAACGCGGTAACAAGGACTCGGGTATCTCAGGGCCTGCCTCTCCAGCCTCCATTAAGTTTTCAGTGCCACCAAGACTTTCACAAATGGGAGATGTGGTTATAAAATCTGTATGGCGGCAGAGTTTCGAGGTACATCTAACATCGAAAAGCCGCCCATGCATTTCGAGCATTTTTGGCGCGCCCTCTGTTTCTACGGGATCGGCAGGGATGGTGGAATTCTCAACCATCTCAAGAGCTCTTGCGCTCAGGCCGTCGACATTCTGGGTTATCAGAGTGAAAGTGGATCCTGGCGAAATCACATGCCTCGCTGTTGGCAGGGAAAAGGTGGCAAGAGCAAGATGAGCAGCATTTGGCTTTGCTTTAAGTGCCCTATAGAGATAGCTTTAAGTGTGATAATGCTGTGGCGGGTGAGGTAGGCATATACAGACGTTTCCCGTCTATAATGATAGAACTGCCAAACGAGCGAAGGATTTATTTCAAAGCTTTGTGGGGTCGCAAGGCTCATTGCATCATATTTCCTCCACATACCGCCCGCCCCCCGAAAGGTGGGTATCCCTGGTGGGTGGGATTGAGCGATTGTGGGTAGCTAATAAGGAAGCATAAACCTGAAGCAGCAGACAAACCAGCACCAGCAACTGCTAGGATGTGTCTAGATGACGCAAGGATGGTCTGGAAGTCCTTTACATTAACCGATGGAAGCGAGGAGTGGGCCATCTTGTTGTTGGAATGAGGGGAAAGCCAGGGACGAGTGGCTGCAACCATCAGCCACGCGGGGCGTGGGAATGCTCATCTAATCAGATAAGCGACGCTTGTCTCGCCCAAACTGTTGGACCCTGAACTCGGAGTCTGCCCTATGTACTCCCTTGCTCTGATTTTTCCTCTCGCCTTTTAGTCAGAGCCATGTACAGCCTACGGAAGCTCCAAGCTATGGTCTTGGGTCATGAGCTAGAGCCCCATGTCTTACATGCTCAACTCGAGGCCTCTGCGGTCCCGGTCACGACGGCAGATTGTCGCTCGTGTTCGGATCCTTGCGAAGACGGTAAAACGCGCTCCAGAATACCTTATCTGATAACTTCGAACACTTACCACGCGTTTCTAGGTCATGATTCGTACCCAAACCGCTTCGATGTCGATTGGGAGTCTCAAATGCTGGGCTCTATAAAGCCCTACCGTCGACAGGTAGTTGCACGTCACTCATGAATTTCAACCGATTTGAATTTTTCTCTCCTGTTAGGTCGTCATCTCTACTGGAAAGTCGGATTGGGACAGGGAAATTACAGATTCGAAGGGGAGCCTGGCTGCATATCTCCTGGGAGCGCAGAATCACGCAAACCTCCCTATATCAGAACCTGCTCCACCTCCACCTCAGCCCACGCCCACGCCTGGAAAGGTGGTCCGCCATACAGCAGGTGTTTTCCGCTCAGCAGATTCAACGAGGGTCTCCATACTGAATGGCAGCCACCTCACGATGAGCGACGATGATGACTTAGAGACCGTCCTTGTTTTCCCGGATTACACGGCGGTGGCAGATGTATCCCGGACGAGGGAGGGCGCCCATAGCCTGTGGGAGCATTCGGTTGACCCGGATGTGGGGCGTGGGGGCTCACTTTATGAAAAGAGCCCGTTCAAAACGTGGGTTCTCCCATACTCATGTGTCATCCTCCTGTGTGAGCCTAGGTCTTGTACCACATGTCCGATTTTTTTGGCTGACTAACTTGATAATCAACGGCGTGCAGGTTCACACAGGAAACGAGACGCCCGCTGTGGGATAGCGGCTCCCAAACTCGAACACGGTATGATTCTACCCGCCTTTTTTCCATCATTGTTGCTGACGCGGCATCGCTTTTTGCAGCTTTTATCCACTCTTTGCAAGAAAATGGGTGGGCGGCTGATACTGAGCTCGAATGTCAATGTCTCATGGGTCCGCCCCTGGAAGATCTCCAAGGGACACCGGAAGAGACGGAGGAACAGATTCTCAAGCAACTGAAAATCAGTTCTACAGAAAAACGGGTACTTATTCTCCGGTGCTCACATGTCGGCGGGCATAAGTACGCGGGAAACATCATAGTATGTCCAGGCCGGTATTCCGATCGGGTATTGACGCATGACATCATATAGATATATACGCCACAGGGATCTTGCCTGTGGTACGGCCGGGTTACGCCTCATGACGTCGAATCTATCGTCGTCAATACCATTATCGATGGTCTGGTTCTTCCCCCTCTCCTCCGCGGTGGACTGAATATATCACGCCCTGGATGCAAGACGCTAAATGATTGGTAAGACGAAACGATGCTGAGGATACAGGGACTATTTATCTATTACTATAACTTAAACTTCTAATGTGCACGCCGATACAGGGTCTTGGAAAGCATTAGAACATCATATTGTATATAAGCTGCTGTACATGGAGAGACACATACAGTACATAGTGCGAATGTCACAGAACAAGATTATCATGATAAAATTTGGCTATGAAAAAGTCCATGAGGAAACGGGTACAAAATTGCGGGGCACTGTATGCATGACTATAAATATGTTAAGAAGAATATAAAACTCCAAATCTTGAGTATCCATGGAAAGGTATGTTAATGCTAAGCTATGGCATCCACTTACTGTGGAATGAGTATTCCAAAGCTCGTTATGGTCTGGGACCCCAATTAACCACATCCAACCAGATTACGGCCTATCATGACATATCATCGTCCATCGATGTGAAACCAAGGCCTTTCCGTCTTGCACTTGCATAACGCCCAACAGGCTTTCCTATCACATCATATTCGTCCTCCGTTGTAGGTTCTGGGGTTTCATCCTCATCTTCGAGTGCGGCTTCATCGTCAGCCTGTCCTGCCAACACGCCCGCCGGTGCCACAACACTCTCCCCACCAGAGTACGTAAACCCTCTAAAGTTCGCCTGCACGCTGTTCGTCAATGGACTTCCTACTGGGTCTTTGCTCTTCTTCTTAGGCTTTATCTGGATGCCTTGTGGGCGGCCGTTGGTTGTGGGTCCTCCAACCATGCTTGAGGTCATGTTGAATCCAGGAAGCATTTTGGAGCTTGGATCGCGTTCACTCCCCAGGGGCCCGTTTGGCGTATGTGTAAAACCGCCCGCACCAATCGACTGCGATACCCAGCTCTCTGACGGGTCCTCTTCATCTAAATCCATATCGGCAAGCCCTACATCCCGAATATCGGCTGAAGTGAACTCTGGATCAAAGTTGTTCGTCGACTCGTCGGATTCGACAACAGGCTTGAATGGCGGTGTCACTTGTTTCAGAGAAAGGGCTTTCCAATCAATGGAACTGAAGAATGGATGTTCTTTGAGCTCGGCCGCGTCACGAATGGCTCCAAGACGGTGATTGGGATTCCGATTGAGAAGCTGTAACGAAAAAATAACATGAGACCCAAGGTACAATCATCATTAAAATAAAAATGTCAAGCGAGATCAAGTAGAAAGGGAAGTAATTAGGGCAAAAATAGTTACTTACCCCTTTCACAAATTGTTTTCCGTCCTCGTTGATGACACCCTTCGGAAAGCGGATTTTCCCAAAACATATGTTCTTGTACATCTGTTGAGTATCCTCGGCATAGAAGGGACTCCAACCACAACACATCTCGAACAGAAGCACACCCAGGGACCAAAAGTCTACGATCTTCGAGTATCCTTGTTCTGAGAGTAGTATTTCAGGTGCTAGGTACTCAGTTGTACCGCAAAACGTTGTCGTAAGTTCATCGGCGCGGAGGTCAGCCTTGGAGAGACCAAAATCGCAAAGTGCTACGTGGCCTGTGGCATCTAATAGGATGTTCTCTGGTTTCAGATCCCTAAATTAAATTTCAGTTAGTATTAGGGTCAAACAATAATCACGAAGAACTGACCGGTACACGATATCATATTTGTGTAGGTGTTCGAGAGCCAAAATCAGCTCTGCGATGTAAAATCGTGCCCGCTCTTCGCTAAATTTCGTTTCTCGCTGCAGATGCCAGAATAATTCTCCCCCGCTCTTGAAATCTGTCACCAAATATAGGTCGGCATCCGTCTGGAAGCTGAATTTCAAGCCAACAAGGAATGGAGACTCCAGGGATCGCTGTAAGATCTTTCGCTCTCCAATGGTATGTGCGACTTCCTTTTTTGCCACGATTTCCTTCTTGGATAAAACCTTCATGGCGTATATGCGTTTCGTGTCCTTCTTCCGAACCTGGAATACTTTGCCGAATGTTCCTCGGCCGATCAACTTGAGGAATTCAAAATCCCGTGGGGTAAGAGCACGTTTTGTCTGTGATGCGGCCGATTCGGGATTAGCAACCATTGTCCGGACTCATCTACGTAAAACGATAAGTGAACCCACCTGGTATTGCTCAAATGTAATCTGTACGCGCATCTCGCCACTAACGACCTCACATTCGAAGGGTTTAAGTCTACGAGGGAAAGACACGAGTCAGTTGGGGTCCGTGAATATCGTGGGGGTAAAGGAGACTAAATGAGCACGGGTCTAAATGCTTACTTGTACCACTGGTCAACAGTGTGGTCGTGGACCAATATAGGTTTGATCTGGACTGTCCCAAGGAAACCCTGGTCCTCGACTGCCCGGTCATATACATTGAAAGTGATAAGAGAATCCTCTGATGTGACATCGCTAGGGGGTGGTCAGTCAGCCGGGTGTGGAAAATGAGTCAGGATTGCTTACAAGGAGACCTCGTGTTTCCAGACAGGATTGTGGGCAGATAGGCGACCAAAAAGCCCACTGGAAATACCAGACCTTCCAGACGATACTGATGAGGCTGGGGAGGTATTGGCGCTGTTTCTATCTCGTCTACTTGCATCTAGGGCTGCAGCTTTAGACCCAATAGCCCCCAGTGCAGAAATGGCGTTAGAGGAGCCATTGCGAGACAACGTTGTCGCAGTCCCCTTGACCTCTTTGTCTGTCTCTGCTGTAGGGTCTCTACTAACAAACTCGTTCTGCTCGAACTGCACGACAACGTATGGACGTGCAGAAGTCGCCCGTACGTTGAGACCGCGAGCTTGTATAAGTTTTACATGAATTTGCCCCTTGGATGAGGTGACTGCGGGTGTAGAAGTTGCAGATTGCGAGGAGGTCGATGGCGATGACGCTGAGGACTTGTTTGCAAGGGTTTTACGAGAAGCGGCGGGTGGTTGTTGCATGTTGAAGTCGGGAGCATGAAGAGAAAGCTGAGTCGTCGGCTGAGCAGCAGGAAAGCCACCTAGGGTGGGTGTGCCTAGTGGGGGCGTGAGATCGGCGTTGGCCGAGAGCGTGGAAGGAGAATGGCCATGCGATGGATGGGTATTCAGCAATGGATGATAGGATGTTGGTGTCGTAGGCCATCCCGAAGGACTGGCAGCCCCACTTGTAGGAGCTAAATCGAATGGATTCCGCTCCTGGCCGGCTGGGCCAGCTCTAGGAGTTAGCTGGTCCATCGCCGCCGACGGCCAGAGCTTGATCATGGCTTTCTGGATGGTAATGGTCGGGAGGTAGGAAGAAAGCTTGTTGGAGGATATAGATATGATGGCAGTGGAGAGGCTTGGAAAATGACTAGGGGGATCATGCGAAAGAGGAGCACCCATGTATGCGATCACGTTAATAAAAAAAATGTGGAGCACAACCACGGCGGTCCGGGATGAGCCCTGCCACAGCCCTTTCTTTTATACGTCCTTCATACAACAGATATGCGACAAAGAAGATTCTGTACGTCCGTCTCCTGATCCCAAACTTGCCGCCCTTTTTTTTTCCTGCCCTTTTACCGTCAGAGAAAAGCCCCTGTTCGCTTCGGCCCCGGCCGGACTTTGCGGTCAATGCGCCAAATATGCAATCCGGATTCGGCAATAGTCGTCACAAGGACCCACATTTACAGCTTTAGGCGTCCTTCGCTTCTACACTATCATTCTGGGGCGAGACATATCCGACCCCATAATTTTTCATCTCTCTTTGTTCTCCACAAATCCCTCGTTTCCATCCCCAGTCGCTTCCTGAGCGACATTCGAACCAAGCGCATTCGCCTGTGATTCCAGTTGTTCTCTTCCCAAGGTCAACATCTTCAAGGAGCTTCCCATTATCAAGCCAAGAATCAACGTCCGGCGAGTTGCTTTCCATGGCAAGCGGTCTGCATAGCATATCATCCTAATCTGGTCCGAACCTCAACAATAAGGACCACTCACACACCGCTGAAAAAACCCCTGCAGTGCCTACTGCGGCACCTATCTCACTAATGTTCCTCCAACCAACTTTCCCTAGTCCTTCCTCGATCCCAACATATCCCACCGCCACAAGCGCAAGTTTGCTCGCCTCCGCACCTGCTCCCTTTAATCCACCAAGTAGCACCTTGTAGTTTTTCGTCTTGTTATAAAAGTACCATCCCTGTACGGTAGTCGGTGGCCGATGAACATTCTCGGCCAGGAAACGCAGCGATGCTTTCTGCGACCCGCGTAATAAACCGATGGCTGTTCCGACGATGATGGCGGCCCCCGGGACAAGATAGAACCGCGGCTGGATTGTGAGATGTATGGTATCCTTTGTAGGAGCATCTACACCATTTTGTCCGTCGACAGGTGCACCGTCCAATGCCATGGAATTTGAGAAAGTTGAGAAAACACTGGTCGTCTATATGTTATGTAAGCGGTAAACATGTTCTTGATACATCATGTGATACGGAGGACCTTCAATTTGAAAAAAGACTGTGACCGACTTGAATTAATATATGCATGTCTAGAATTCATACTCCTAGTCATTACGTGCCGCCGCTACACACTGTATCGGCCTCGGTTGATGGACAAAATATCCTTCCTTATCTATGGATACTTCTCGAGGCGCCAACACCGATACCGTATCTATCAGTCTCGACAGGATCCAACGGCAATCGCTACCATATTATTTCTGGCCAATACAACGTTTGAGCCTCAAACTCGATATCAGAACATCTAGATGCATATGGAAATAGTGGACGACCATTACTCGTCGTAGATGAGGGATTATATCCTATCAAGGCTTATCTGCAAGTAGACCGATCTGTACGCAAAGAGAGTTGGATCAGAAACATAGCTCAGGAAGAGGAAGGCAACGAAGCGTGGTTTGGCCCATCATGGAATTCATATAAGGGTGCCTCCGACTATTCAACCTTTGATATGGGCAATCGCTATCTAGCATGTAAATATACCTTAGACTCATCGCCTTTCGGATTGCTTTCAAACTTGCTAGGATTGCACAACGTTCGAACCACTAGCAAATACTGCTCTCTTGCGGACGGCGCTCGCCCTTGGTATGTACCATGTGTAGGGTGTACTTGAGAGGCCGTACCCGTAAGCCTCGGTAGCTTCTTGTGCCTAACATGGGTTCTATGTTCCTTCCCCCTTTCCATCCTTATCTGGCCATCTCTATGAATGAAGATCCCCCGATTACAAGCCCCGCGACTTCGATAACCACGATGGTCACATAGTACTTTCTCCACGTCATATTCGCCGGTCTTTGGTGTTTTATCACCTTTCCATCTCCCTTTGTTTTCCAGAACTACATCATTGATACAGGCACTGGCCTACGCTGCCGGCGTAGAATAACCGTACCAGCCAGCCCCATTGCCCCCATCTCCGGAGTGTCCGGCTTCGCCACCTCCAGCTGGGAGCTGGCAGTTGCTCCTATCCCTGGTGACACTACTCTCACATAAGCCTGGATCGTACCCCGTGCCAACGGTTCA
>CEMJ01392918.1:60023-74104 GCA_900068955.1 Clitocybe nebularis | reverse complement strand
CCATGTTCTTCTATGTGTCATTGACATTAGGAAGCGGTACTCAACGGGAAGGAGAGAGCGTAGTATCATCTCTTGTGCTCTGGGCGCGCAACTTTCCTCGCCTATTCACTCGTTCTGGCTCATCGTCGTCGTCATTATCGGTCGACTCTAGAACTGTGCCTCATTTCTTCCCTCGTCTCCCGCGAAGTCTCTTCACGGGCTCCAAGTTCACTCTTGGCTTATTTGGCCTCTCCCTTGTCATACTTTCTGTATCGTCATCGGTGGGCTTTTTCTCCTTTGTGGGAGTTAAGGTTACTATTATCATAGCAGAGGTAATTCCGTTCCTCGTTCTTGCTGTAGGAGTGGACAACGTGTTTATTCTTGTTCACGAACTCGATCGACAAAACCTTCTACATGGTCCCAATGCGGCGGCAGCACCAGCTTCACAGGGGGGCTTTACTACTCCCATGTCACCGACTAATTCTCACAGATCACCATTGGACTCCTCTCGTGATGATGTGGATGCAGCGTCCATGCCGTTGTATCTCGGGCCTGAAGAGCGCGTAGCACGGACTTTGGCCAAAATGGGCCCGTCCATTCTCCTCAGTACAATCACAGAAACCGTTGCTTTCTCACTTGGAGCTCTCGTTCCCATGCCCGCTGTTCGAAACTTCGCACTTTACGCTGCTGGGAGTGTCCTTTTGAACGCCATTCTCCAAGTAACTGTATTTATGAGTGCATTGTACTTGGACCTCAAGCGGGTTGAAGCAAATCGCGTTGATTGTTTCCCATGTATCAAGGTCACATCGCGTATTGCCCTCCACGATGGGCCTCCGTCTGGTAGTGGACTGGGAAGGATTGCACGTTTTATACGTCGCCATTATGCTCCCTTCATACTCAAGCCTGTGGTCAAGGGTTTGGTTATTGTAGCTTTTGGTGGGGTGTTCGTCGCCTCTGTCATATCGATGCAACATATCGAACTGGGCCTGGGTAAGCAAAGCTTTTTCCTGTTTGGTGTTAGCTACTTGCTTACCGTGATCCCCCTTAGATCAAAGATTGGCTTTGCCCGCCGAATCATATCTAGTCTCCTACTTTGACAACCTTGACGCGTATCTTGATGTTGGGCCGCCTGTATATTTCGTCTCCACGGATGTTGACGTAAAGCAGCGACCTGGTCAACAGGCCCTTTGCGGAAGATTTACGACTTGCGAGGAATTCTCAATCGCAAATGTGTTGGAGGCCGAACGCAAGAGGTCGGAATCTTCGTTTATCTCAGAACCTAGTGCCTCTTGGATAGACGACTTTTTTGGTTGGCTCGATCCAGCGAAGGAAAGCTGTTGTCGTATTCGCAAAGCAGATCCCTCGATATTCTGCTCCGACCGTGATCCTTCTCGACTTTGTAAACCTTGCTATCAAGGGAAAGTGCCGGCATGGAATATTACGATGGGTGGCCTGCCCGAGGATGAGGACTTCATGCGATATCTCAACCAGTGGTTAGCGTCTCCCACCACTGAGGAATGTCCGGTCGCCGGGAAAGCTTCTTTTGGAACTGCCTTATCTATCAGCCAAGAAAAGGATGAAGTCATCGCGTCTCATTTCAGAACATTCCATTCACCACTGAAGACTCAAGCCGATTTCGTTAATGCTTTTGCCGCCGCTCATCGTGTGGCGGATGATATATCACAGCGAACGGGAACGACCGTTTTCCCATATTCCTTGTTCTATGTGTTCTTTGACCAATATGCCCATATCGTTGCGATCACCCAAGAGGTTCTGGGGCTCGGATTAGCCTCCGTCCTCGTCGTAACGGCGCTGATGCTTGGATCATGGAGGACAGGCACCATTGTGACAGCTGTTGTCGCTCTGACCGTAATCACAGTTATGGGAGTCATGCCAGTCTGGGGGATCAGCCTAAATGCTATAAGCCTGGTTAATCTGGTCATCTCTCTCGGAATTGCTGTTGAATTCTGTGCCCATGTTGCACGAGCTTTTATGAGTGCTGGATCTGGATTGCCATCAGATCATCCTGCCGGACAAAAAGAACGCGACGAACGGATGTGGACTGCTTTGGTTGATGTTGGCCCCTCGGTGAGTTTCTAGGTTATTCCAAGGCTGTGCTATATCCTGAGCCTTCTACCAGGTGTTGTCAGGAATCACCTTTACCAAGTTGATTGGTATGTCTGTACTTGCCTTGACTCGGTCGAAATTGCTCGAGGTCAGTACTGCCACCACTTCATGAAATATAATTTAGCGTTTCTTCAGATATACTACTTCCGCATGTGGCTCACACTTATCATATCGGGTGCCCTGCATGGGCTTGTTTTGTTGCCCGTCGTTCTTAGCATCGCTGGGGGTGCCGGGTTCCCTCAGCAGGAAGCGGACGAAGAATGGATGTCCAATGCCATTAGGAACGATTATGAATATGCGTAAGTCTCTGTATCTTTCTTTTCAAAAATGCGAACTTATTGAGAGCTTATAGGCTCTTCCGACCCGATGATGACTCTATGGCCAGTGATTAGCATTTCATTTTGGTTCAGATACCCTACATATCGTATTTTGTTAGCAAATTTTAATGACTGGACCTGCAAATATATGTGCATACAACCGAGGTTGATGTCAGCAAAAAAAATTGTCCGCAGAAAGCATAAGTTGTAATACGCTGCGTAGAGACTACGAAAATTCAGCAATACCAAGATATTAGAAAACTTTGGGTGATCTGGACCTGCTGTCCCTAATGTCGTCTCGGCTGTGACTTCGTCTACCCCTGCTGACCGATCTCGTGCGACTTCTGCTACGGCTGTATCTTGAATAGGAAGAATATGACATCGAGCGTGAGCGGGAACGGGAACGGGAAATGGATCTTGTACGCGAGCGGCTTGAGCGCACGGAGTAGCTTCGCGACCTTGACCTGCCACGTCCATATCCCCCACGCTGATAACTCGGCGACCGTCTTCTGGGACCCAGCCGGTCTGGACCTCGACGAATAGGTGAACGAGACCGGGTGCGTGAGCGGGGACGGTAGACGTCCCGTCCTGGGGGACCACGCCTGTTGTAAGGTCTTCCGCGGAATGAGTCACGGGGTGGAGGATACCCTTCTCCTCTCCTTCGGAACGCGGGGGGGGAGCGTGAACGCGAACGTGTAAGAGATCGAGGTTTGTCCCGACCATTGCGAGGCGGACGTGGGCGGGAGCGGGAACGAGAGCGAGAACGAACTGGGAGGTTTGACAGTTCTACTTTGAGAATGGCGCCGTCAAGCTGACCTCCATCCATATGTGACGCGGCTTTGTGTGCGAAAAGGGGATCTGCATACTCCAGAGCTGCTTTGCCCCGGTTCTGACCAGCTGGAAGTACATCTTGAGAACCAATGAAACATTGCTAGAAGCCAAGATAGAACTCACATTTTCCAAAGAGAGGCAAGTCGATTTTGATAATTGGCCCATAGAAGCCAAATATGGTGTGAAGATGAGATTCGACTACATTGCGAGTCAGGTTAGTGACTATGACAACTTTTGCGTCTGGCTTGTCGTCAGCTGTGGCCTTGTCAACATCCATTTCAACATCACGGGGAGGAGATCTCCCTCTTGGTGACATTCTTTGGCTGGCGCAGCTCGTCAATGCTAAGTTCGGTATTCGAGTGTGACACATGTAACGCGTGATACAAAAACTTTTAAATTCAACAAATTAGTGTTTACAATTGGTTTACATTGTGAACATTACAGTCAACGGCAGCGGGTAGAATAAATATCTTAAGATCTTCATGTACTAACTGCTAGGCATATAAAGCCGCTAGTAGGCGGATAGTCTCTGGAGGCCCGCAGTTGACTCCCAATCATAAGCCAAATTTCAGCACCGGTTCTAAAGAGGGACGGTGGAGACTAATTCCTATCAGGAAAAAGCAATCGTTGAAATTTCAGGGATTCTTCGCGAGAATGTGGTGAAGAGTAGGCCCGAAAGTGATCCCAAGGCCCACACAAAAATCCTAAGGAAACATGAAGACTAGGTGTTCACCCATCTAAAGATGTATTATGCATTCCGAATAAACAAGAAATCTATTCCTCTTGGATGTATTTATGGCGGATGTCTTGCCATTGTTTCTGAAGTATACGGTAAGTCAAGCGAACTCCGTCAAGCCACGATTAACACGCACTCCTTTGTTCCAGCGGTCATAGAATGAAGTGACTCCAATGTCAAACCCAATCCCAAACGCAAATGCGCTAGCGAAGATGGCCGACACGTACACGCCTAAGAACATCAAGCACGCTGCTGAGGGTTGGAAATTTGGCACTCACTGTTGCGCTTAACGAAGGTGTTGTACAATGCGTTGGAGAGCTAAAGAAGGGTTAAAACGGGGGTTGTAATTTATTATTGAGAGTAGACTGACCGCCATGAGTGAAGGGGTTTCTGGGGTGGAGATAAATTGAAGGAGAGACTGTTCCCGACGGTCTCCGGAAGAGGCGATCGGAGTTCAAAACACTTTGAATATTTTCGGTTGCAACATTTCGGCCTATGTTCAATATGTTCGCGCTTCGAGCATGTCGTTCGTCGTTACTGGCGACGAGAAGGCCCCTTGGACTTTCCAGACGCACCATCATTACAGAAGCAACTCCCTCTTCTGTCGAAGGCTTCCTTGAAGACCTTATTCCCGAAACACACTCCGAACCTCCAAAGGCGGGACCTAGTGGATATCCACCCCCGTCACTTGAAAACCCTTTCAAAAAGAGGGACATCAGTACATATCTAAAAGCACCGCCCAGATACCGACTCCATTGCAAATCTACACGCAATAACACTATTACAACGTTGACACAGCCGGATGGCAAAACCGTGTGCTGGTTTTCAGGCGGGTCATGTGGGTTCAAAAAGGTCAACCGCTCGAGCTACGAGGCGGGGTACCAGTGCGCTGTTAGGATGTTTAAAAAGATAGAAGAGCTCAAGAAGAACGAGATTATAGAGCTCGATTTATTCTTCAAAGGCTTTGGACAGGGACGAGACGCTTTGCACCGAGCGTTGATGACTAGTGAGGGAGAGCAGGTCCGGCCGTTAGTGAACACAATAACAGACCGAACTCCCATTAAGATTGGAGGTACCAGGGCGAAGAAAATGCGCCGATTATAATTGTATGCAGCATGTTTTACCTTGCACGGACACCACTTAATCAACTAACAATGTCCTCAGATTTTTATACGCTCTACATCTTCATTCTACGATTTGTGGAGATACGCTCTCGTCCAGGACAATGTCACGTTATTACACGCGATGTATGCAAATCTATTTCAGGTCTACCCGTCGATGTAGTCTGTCATTTAATCCGGATATATACCGTCAACTCTACGGATCTCTACTTGCTGCAGCCGGTGTTAAAATGCGGGTCCGTTGCGAAATTTTGATACTGTGGCCGGTTCAACGAATTTAATGCCACTCTCTTATCTATTTCAATGTCTTCTATCAAGGCCTCTGGAGGAGACTTTCTTGTCAAGAATAAATTGAGTGGAGGAAGTAGAAGCTACCGACCTCGAGATGTGTAATCCAACTCCGGACGGATATATCCAAGAACCAATCCTCTCATTTCATAGCCGTAAAAATCTGACTGATATTCATGGATAATGTGTATCTCCTGATTTTTCTATCAGATGGAGCTTTGGTTGGGATATAAAGCGCGTACCGCTGTGAGGCGCTCGTTCTTATAAAACGGATTCCATCCTAGGCTCATGACCATGGGGAAGACTTTGGTATCACCTGGGCTTAGGTTGGCCCTGCCGTCTTGAGGCGGCAATACCTGAGCATATCCATAGTACACGCCAGTTTTTGCGACAGAACTGATAGGTATGATTGAGTCGTCCGGGAGATTAGCTGGTTAGATTAGATCGAGCTGAATTGGCATGGTGTATTTGACTTGTTGACAATACTTAAACGAACCGGTTGGACAACCAAGATCTTTCCCCCCCCTTCCAAACCCTCTTTGCACCGGTCCGCTCAGAGGAATGGGAAACGGCGGTTCTGGGGACTCTGATCCGACGATCTGGGGACGAGTGGACCTGAACTGGTCGGTTCGTACAGGAGCTGGGGGGCGATTGTCTTGGGCGGCGACCTCAGCAGCGGTTTGGACCATGCTTGGGTAGAATGAGAGTGGGAGGAAGAGCGGTGGAAGGGATTAGTGTACCATTTGACGATGGGAGGATTTGCTGATAAAATGAGAAATGGTGATCATGTGGCGGTGCTGACTTTCCATGTACCAACCACAAAGCGAACCGGGCCCAGCTCTGTACAACCCTTATACAAACCATTATCCTTCTCAATACAACCACAGCCCCGCTCCTTCTGCTATACCCTACTTTCCACCTTTTCCTCATGTCGCTCCACCTACTAAAGCCTCCCCGCCGCCGTCCCCACCGCCACCGGACTTCACCGCTATAACACCAGATGTCGCGTCTCAAGCAATTCAAAGACTCATCTCATCAGAACTACGCGATGCAGGATTGGAATCAGCCCATTCTGCCGCGATGAAAAGGATTGAACTCGAGGTCATCGCATGTGAGTTCCATACATTCGTGATGTTTACTTGCTGATCGGGCTCGCCATAGTCATAGAACAACTCTTTCAACGTGCACACGAATATGCAAATTTGTCAAACAGGGCAGGAGCAATTGCGACGGACCTCGTTTTGGCTTGTGACGAGTTTGGCATGGATCTTGAGGCTCTACGGACAGTCAAAAGAAAAACAGCGCGGAAGAAACGGAGTATGTCTTCAGATATATCCATAAATCTCTATCTGACATCTCATAACAGAAAACATCGCCATCGCGGAAGCGCCCACGTTGATACCACCCCCTTCACGCACGCCCTCGCCTGAATTATTGCCATCAGATGATGAAGGAATGCCGATGGTTATTCCTGCAACCTTACGGACACTTCCGTCCTATTTTCCGGTTCTTCCTCCTAAACATACATATCTACGAACACCAGTACGTCTGGTTATCTCTCTGCTTGACCATACATTGACTTGACTTTTACAGCCATCTCCACCAAAGAAAGCAGCACTTCCTTCTTTGGAAAAGAAGCTCAAGACGGCTGGTTTGGTTCAAGAATCACTGAAGAATCTTTTACTCGCCACAGAGGAAAGCACAAATCAGGAGGACGGCGAATTGCTTGGCCATATAGTGAACTGGGAAATGGGTGTCTACCCCAGAAAGAGATGGAAAGCGTCAAAGTAGAATTGAGGGCAAGATGGATATGTGTATTATAATTGTGATAGTTAATTTTATTCTTACGATTTGGGGATTTATTTGATGCTCCTGCGTTGAAGCGCCCCATCCAGAAAGTGCTTGCAACACGTCCATCTCTCTAAGCTACATGCGCCCCTACATGTACATGTATCGTTTCTGTATCTTCAGTTGTAACCACTTCAACAGCGTTGGGGGAACCCCTCGCTGCTACTCGCGCGGACCTCCTTTGAGGAGTGGCATGGGTCCCATCTTTTAGCGTTGAAGGTTTGGAAGTAGAACTGGTCTGAGGTTGGTTGATGGGTATCGTGTCAGTTATATTGCTTGGTATAACTTTTTTTTGACGCCCTCTGGGCCTTGGCTTTGGCCTGACAAGATCTGCGGCTGAAACCCCATCGTTGGCACTTGGACTAGGGCCGGGTCCAGCAGCCGTGTCATTCCCAGGAGCCTGTTGTCTCTTGGGAGCAGCTTTTCTACGGGTGCGTTTTTGAGGACGCCCTACTGTGCTTGGCGCAGTGGCCACACCACCGTCCGGATCGGGATCCTCGAATCCTGCAAGGGATGACTGCCTAGTGTTCTGTGTCGCCTCGGGTCTTGCTGTTGTATCTTCATCCATGTTATTAAGCCCACGTCCCCCGAGTGAATTGTCAACCGACAGAGATGGGGATTCTGGGTCAGGCTGGAGGAGTTGAGGAGTAACCGTAAGAGCACTAGAACCCTTACGAGGCGATGTTCTCGTTCTGCGATTTTGACGTGCATCTGGAGATGTGATAGAGTTTACGACCTCCGCAGATGTGGGACCAGGGGCGTTATGGAGGTCGTCCGGCAGTCGCTTTTTTTTATTAGGCGGTGCCTCGCCCTCCAAACTGCCGCTTGCTCCCCTTTTACCTTGTGTAACTCGTCCTGATGCAGTGCTTAGCGTGATGGAACCACTTGGCATGTCAGACTCGATTGGTCCCGCTTCTATGGTGCAATTTGCTATGCCGGACTGGGTTTCTGTTGCCTTTTCTTTCCCTTTCTTCCCCACAGCTCGCGGCTTTGGTCGTGGCTTGGGAGCAAGAACAGGAACATCAGTGTGAACATCGTCGGGAGTTTGAAGGCCAGCTTTTTTACGCCCCCGCGGTTTGGGCTTGAAATGTGGTGTGACGCCGTCCACACTTAAGCTACCACTGGGTTGGGATGGTCCTGCTGCTGCCGCTGCTTGGAGGACCTGTAATCTTTTGAGCTTGTCGTGCCGCAACCTACACTGAACATTCTTCAGGAGGACCGCTCTGTACGGATCAAGATGGACTCACTTGAGTGCCGGTCCTTCCATTGCCTAGTTTCTCGCTGATGGCTTTCCATTGTTTACCATTTGTACTTACATACTCTAGTAGAGTATGATCTTCTTCTTCTGTCCAAGATTCACGACTGGTTTGCATGCTAAGATGTTCCAACCAACGTTCTCGGCATTGTTCATTTGTTCGGCCCGGTATGCAGGCTGCAATTTCCATCCATGAATTCCCGTATACTTCAACAGCAGCCTTCAGACGAGCATATTCTGCCTCTGACCAGGTCCCCCGTTTAAGTGAAGGGGCCAACGCCCTAAAGTATCGCCCACTGCATTGAGAGGCTGTCGCATCCTCAGAAACAAACATAGCCACTGGACGCAGACGCATAAGTAGTTAACTTAATGTATTTAAAGTTTAAGCCTACCGATAGCCCAATTGTCAGTACCATATCGTCGAACTGCGTCACAAAGCTTTTGATCGGATGCCTGGTTCCATTTATGATACGTTCTAACAACGCCGTTACGCATACAGTCTATAGGCGTACGATGTGGCTGCTTGTGAATCAGATACAAACAGGGGATGAGTAGAGAAATATGTACTCCAATTTGTTTAGCTATATGGGTCCAGTCCACTGGGTTTCCGGGCTCCCTTTGGTAGTTCGACACCAGCTTCTTAAGCTCCTCACGTTCAGCAGCCGTCCATACATTACTGATTATGGGGTGACTATCACCTAGCCATTTTATGCGGCACTGGTCTGCTGTTCGTTTAATTCTTGACGCACTTGATACCTGCCAACAAGTGATGAATTCCAGTTATCTCTATGAGGGGTGTTATGCACCTTCTCTGCAATTATGTCCCAGTCAAGCCCATCGGTATTGTTTTTTATATCAATTTCCCTGGCTTGGAGTCCCTGGGCACTAGGTATCCCTCAGGAAGTTCAATAACAGGTATACAGATTGAAAGGTACCGTTTCTGCGACTCATAGGCCTGTAGACGACGGTTTTCGCATCTTACAGCTTCCGCCAATGTTTCTAGTTCCTTGTATTTCACTTTCAGCAAGGTCGTCAGGAAATTTAATAGAATGTTGAGCTTGGAGCATACTCGAATGCTCGGTTATTTCATAAAAATAACGCGTCCTTCTAGATGCCTCCTCATAAAAAGGAGAAGCCTAAAGGCATATGTATCAGTTATACCGAAATAATCGTTTCAAAGTGTCCATACGGGATCTAAAAACTCGGTAATTGCACATACGCCCACAGCTTTCTTTGCGCCGGGTACTTGAACCTCCATCCCAAGCTCTTTTTCATCTTCGTCGGTATTTATAGCATCCTGGATATTAATGCTCGATAGTTCTATGAAAGAAGACTAGGGGTCTCACCATAAGCGTTTCTACTTCCTGTAGCTCCTCCGTTAGTTGTTCTGCATACTTGGTAAGAGCATATTGGTGAGCCTTGTTGGCTTCGAGCGCTTTCAAGGTCAATTCCTTCAGCGAGCTTGATGATTCCATTATTTCAGATTCACACATTCATACGTCTAGACTCTTAAGGATAGAGGACGACGTCCTTTGCCCAGCGCCAAGAAGAATTGTCGAGTTGGAAGACGAGCATCAATCCAGATTCAGCATGATCGGCTAAAGCACCCGCAAAAATTGGCACGTGGTGGTGACTCGAGAAGCCAAAATATCTTGAACGCAGACCACTACGACCATCGCGTTGAAAACATGGCCAGAGCTTCTGCAAAGCGTATTGGTGAGCGAAACGCGTTATGCCAACATAAGCACTGCATGCTTACTGCGGCTTCACAGCAAACCAAAATGAAACAGCAGTCAAGACATTGAGGCTTGGCACCATCGTTCCAACCATCATCTCACTCGTGCTTCGTTTCTTGTTTAGAAGAGATTCACTTCCTCCTTCAAAGGCGTCCATAGCCATCTACATTGTCACCTTTTTCCCGGCCTTCTTTCTCACAAACTACCTGGTCAAAATAGGTACCACAAGACGTGATCCTACGACGGGTACACTTATATCGTATGGGGAAGACCTTAATCAGGCCGGTGTGACAGAATGGTGCTTTGACATTTTGTATGTAACTTGTGAGTATTTTATAATGGACTATTGTTAGTACAATTAAAAAGACGCTGCCGTAGGGGCATGCCAGGTTGGAAGCGGTGCATTTGGTGAATGGTTCTGGTGGCTGTATATGGTTGTGCGTCGCGTTCAAACCCCGCAAAGAACCTGATATCAATCAAGCTTCCATTTAGATCCCAGTCTATGCTGTCGTTAAACTCTGGACGTCCGTGATATCTCCCATGGTTCTAGGACAACCTGGAGCGCCCACAACAACCGACAGCACGCCAGAAGCAGAAGCCACAAGCAAGCGACAGGAAAAACTACGAAAACGTAATGAGCGAGGTGACCCTCGCGTGCGAGCTCAGCCCGGAAGAAAATGATGCACATTCATATCTTGTGGGGTCACAGGATCGACGTTGTATAACATAGATTGTCTATAAGTCCAATACAGAAAAAGAAAATTCAAGCAAGGTTCGCAAAACCAACTCGTTCATTCCCAACATCGAAAGCTGTTTGGAGATGTTACCTAACTGGATACTTGTTTAGCAAGAATAAACAGCGCTCACAAGTATAAACGTTTCGCAGGAATACGTCTCCAATAATCCAGAAGTTGACTAAGTAGCATTATCAGTTATGCTCATGCCCTACGAAATACAACGTACCACCCAGGTTAGGAGAAGCGATCCCTCCAACACAATCTGCAGAACCTTGAGAGAGTTGACCTAGATTGAAAGTATCTGGAGATATCGAGAAGGCCTTGCCACCGAACGTTAGGCTAACAGTCGGGATAGAGTCGCATGGCACTGCCAGAGC
This sequence comes from Clitocybe nebularis, assembly GCA_900068955.1. NCBI lineage: Eukaryota > Fungi > Basidiomycota > Agaricomycetes > Agaricales > Clitocybaceae > Clitocybe > Clitocybe nebularis. The sequence goes on along the minus strand of CEMJ01392918.1, from coordinate 62,752 downwards.
TCGTCAGTATCAATGTTAATGACAGCTAACCGACCTCACCGGTGAAAAATCCATCGCCAGCAGTTTGGCTTGCATCTTTTGCACCGGGAATTTGCTCATATAACGCGCTTACACTCTGAGCGTCTCCCAATACCAAAGAAGTACCCGTATCAACGATAGCAGATAATCCCTGAGCAACAAGGTTCCCACCCAGGCCGACGCCGTCGAGATTAACTTGCCAGAATCCCTATTAGGTTTTTTTATTAAAAAAACTAAGACTTGTCCAAGTTCATGTGCACATACCAGAGTAGTTACAGGGACCTGGGTGAAACCATTTACGAAAGCTTGGTTGTCTACACCGCCCAAGAATAGTTCAGAACCTGAGGAAGCCAGTTTGAAAGCGAACTCTGAGACAGATGTCGCGCCTTCCGCGACGAGGGTTTGGAAAACAGGATCAGCCCCAAATTCTGAGATCTCTTTGAATCCCATTCCCATCAACCCATCTGGAGGGAACTGGTCCAAAGAAAACCCTGTAGAATATTGCGTTGCTGCACCAACAGCCTGCCCCGTTGCCTGATTATGCCCATAAGAATTGCAATCAGGTTTTTGGAAAGGAGCATACCGTCAAGCCAGCTATCGTGACTGTGTCTGAGAATTGTTCGCCTTGGACAGAAGACCCGTCACCAAAACCCAGGGTGAAACGACGACCCAGGTCTTGGGACGTTGAGCTTGCACCGGTGTCGTATACTTTATGACCTTCGCAATTTTCTGTACAATCCTTTCCCGGCAGGAAAAGGTCACTACTGCCTAAATATATAATTAAAATTAGCGTTGGAAAATATACATGGAGGAGTGAGCTTTCCTGTGTCAAAATCAACTGAAGTTCACGAAGAGGTAAGGCTTGGTTTTTCATTTCGGTGAGAGGGTGGCAAGAACTTTACCTGTGAATTCCACAGGGGGTGTACCCACAGAGATAGTACCATGCCACAGAGCGTCGCCGTCGTCGGTCAATGGATCAGATCCAGTAGCACGTTTGTTCGTTCCTTTAATCTTGCTGGGGTGAGAGAACCCGGTGTTCCTTTGGTAAGCCTGAAATCCCCGTTCCATTTTACTGTCCAGGTCTCGATTAATCCAGGACTACGAGACCCTCAAAAGTAATTATCTCTTACCTCGAAATCTTACTGATCTGGCTCTTGAGCGCTTTGATAGAAACGACTCCGCGCTCATCCGTGATGTTCGACCGTCTGGTAAGCGGAATAGTTATACCCACGTGAGGCGTTGGAGGCGCTGCTGAGGCCAGCGATGACACGAATGCAACGAGGAAACCAAGTGTCAGTCGCATGGTTGGGGGTATTGATAGGGGATGGAGAATTTGAAAGGGTCAAGCCGAAAGTATGAGGGTGTCCAGGAGAGAGCTTTTATATGGATCCCGCAACATGATGCTTCGCAGAATGTGCATGGCCAGTGGCAGGGCATATAAGACTATAAATAAGTCACTGTAGATACGCAGGCATGCAACGGCGATCTATTGGGAGTCCACGACAATATCCGAGGGAAAATCGGGGAACAAGGAGAAGGGTCAAACGTTAGAGGCAAGTTGTTTCCTCATGAGGGTGGAGTTGGCGAGAATTCCTACGAGTTCCTGAGTGGGGCTGTATAGAATTGGATGAACAATCAAATGTGAGTAACTAAATGAGATGGATGAGTGACAACTGGCCCACCGGCGCCTCTACTGGCATTAGAAGATCAGATTTCATGTATCAGTCCGTTTCGATCTTCGCTGTGAGGCGATCAAGATCCGGATTGTGCTGTGTTGCATGCTACAATGTTAGGTCGTGCAATCTGCCTGACAGAGGGTTAGAGATGATCATACCTTGCTCGGACTTTTTTGACATGTCCACAAGCGCAAACAGGAGCCACAACACGCGATCGACGGCTCTCCAGACTCCGAGTCGTCGCTCGGCTGTTGCTGCTGTTCTTATCATTGGTATTCAGGACGGACACCCCCGCCTAAAGTCAGTTGTACCAAGTTGACAATTACAACCGCCGATTTCTTCTTGCGACTAGCCATACATGAAGAAGGTATCTCCGGTGGCCGAGAAGAACATGCCTTCTGGCTGCTGTCTTGGGGACCCCGGTCTTTCAAATGTAATTCCATCTGCCATATCATTTAGTCAGTAGCAGAGTCAAAAAAAACACCTCTGATCACGCATACACCCAGACCCAAACAACGACCAGCACCCCGGATCTCTTTCCCGCCGAATCTAAACCAAATCAGATTCCCCTTTTACTAACAAATGCGACAGCTCCGGCTCCTAAACCGGCAGAAGACCAGGTCCAGCACGAAATTGTAAGCATTCTTATCAGTTTCTAACTCGTGTTGTGAGTTGCATTGAGCATTGTGCAGACCAACCCTAGTTATCAACCGTGCTCTTCTCCCACTTTTGCAAGCTTCCTGAAAATTTTACTACCGCAGCAACCCGTGACGTTTCCGGAAAATGATAACTTATCTGGACAATCTCTGAACGTTTCCCTCCCCATTCGTAGCCTAAGCTCCAACCAGTGTGACATTGCTATTTATGACGTTGATAAAATTGGAGCCCAGAACCGACCCAACTCACCCTTGTACACGGTGAATTTCTTGGATGAAATGATAATAGGAGCATATTAATTTTCTCTGGACATTGATAGCACGATTCTGAAAGCGAATTGCCAAGTACACCCCCAACATCATCGCCCCCTGTGCCAGC
>CEMJ01392918.1:0-28320 GCA_900068955.1 Clitocybe nebularis | reverse complement strand
GGCAAGCAAAAACCAAAGGAACAACCGATGCAAACGCAAGCTTCTGGCTGGGGCGACGAGCGGCAGCCACCAGGTTGGCACAATGGTGGTGCAGGCAACAATAGTTGGGGAAATGAGGGCACGACCAACGATGGTTGGGGTGATGCAGAAATGCAGGCTGCCGCTGGCGGCGGCGGCGACAAAGACCCGTGGGGTATCGGTGAAGGTGGCGGTAAAGGTCAATGGGACACGGATCCCGGGCACCAAGACCCTTGGACCAGTGATGCCGCGAGTAAAATCTATCGAAGTAAAAAAGGCGGCGGGCAGGCTAAATTGGTCAATGGCACTTGGGGAGAGGAGCATCAGGGTGCAGAAGAGTGGAGAAATGGAGGCTGGGACGCCAACATGGATGATGAGGACGACGATGCATACGAGTATGAAGATCCTCGTCATGGCCACCGTACACAAACATGGGGTAGCAGCCAGACCGGAACAACATACACTATGCCGTCAAAGACTCTTGCACATGCTATTAAGGGGACAACAACCACACTCAACACCGGTGTCCCTCGGAACAAGATGAACGAATATACGGATGTTCATTTTGTTGAATCGAGTGGTGCAGCCCTTGCGCCTGTGAAGAATGCAATCTTTGGACGAGCTAGGAAGGCCAAGGATCGAATACATTGGCTATTTTCCCCTAACAAAGACGAGCGAGTTTCGTCCCTGCTAGCCTGGATACAGGCTATGGAATATAATTTGGGTGCTTTCGGCGTGAGTTTTGGCTAATCAGGCGGATGAAACCAAAACTGAGTCGGTTACAGTTACACAAGTTTCTTCAAACCCGAGAACGAGGTGCCTTGTTCGCTAATGCAGATTTCATACATGAAAAACATCCCAACGAGCCAGCTTTCGACTGGCTGATCTTCGATGACATACAGGAATCGATGGACAAGACCCTTCAAGAGTCGGTGGCGCATTACAACCCCGCTATACAGGTTATCGTCTTCGTTTTTTTGCCTTCAAAAAGTGGGAATAGTGTGGCAATGTGGAGACGAAAGATCAACGTACCCAACAATACACGTCTTATGCTCCAACGGGAAATCAATCTTGCTATGGCAGGCCTCCGGAAACGAGAAGATTACACAGTTTATGTTGACGAGTACGTATTGACGTCATCGCGTGACAATTTGGCTAACCTTACTAACACAAAGGTTGCCACCCAAAAAGGGTACGCCCCTACATCATCATCAGCGCCATCGCTCACTTCCAGCAGTGGTCTCGAACAAGCCTGGAAAAGAAACGAAAAAGAAACGCAAATGGTGGCAGATTTTACGGTTTGAAACGTGATTTTTTCTTGATTTATCTCCCTGTAGTAATTATCTGTTACATTTATCTCCTGTAGTTCTTAGCATTATGTACACGAACAAAAAACTGTATTCTATGTGGCTCAGATTGTGACGGTATGATCGGGCCGGCCATAGTCAACGCCTGGCATGAGGAAGTTCGGCAATAATTGAACTCATCCTCAATACTTACGACCACGATGGACAACAGAGCACCGGCATCTGAACACGAACCAGCAAATTCTCTTACGGTGCCTTCCTCAAAAAATCCCTTCCGCGCCATTACGCATTTTGCAGTCTTAACTGCGTTTGTTCTTCCGATAGTCCTTCTTCCCTATCTCTTAACAAGACGTCAGTTGTCTATACTGCGGCGACGTTTGGATGAAACAGATGCTATCACGAGAATACTTCAACAAGATCTTAACAAGGCTTCATCCGATATTGCGGTCCGAAAGGACGAGCATCGACGGATAAGGGTGTTACTTCACGATATGATGCAAGAGACCGATGAGTTGCAGCAAAGGGCAGGGCAGCGAGAGATCCAGCAGGCGGTATTGGATGAATCTGTTCGCAGCGATCTACGAAAACTCCTTGATGAAACACAGCATTCACGGTAATCGATACCATGCTGGGTGTGAAACTTGCAATGAATGTATTGACCTAATTCGTTTTTACAGAACACAAGCTGCTACTTTGCGCGCCTTGGGAACATCTTTGGCTGACATCGCTACCTTTATACATGAGGTTGAACTGGAAATGGGGATGCCAAACCATGGCAAGGATCCGCGTGGCGTTGAGAAACTTAGGCTTCTTGCATTGAGGATGCAGAGCCTTCCCCAACAGAATAAGGTGAGGCAACATATTTAGTCGTGGCGGCATGTTCCTCAGATTAGTTCACCATTGGAAGCTCTCTGGAGAACCAGTCACCGGGCCAACAGAGCACGATGAAACAACTAAATAATGTACATTGTAATGTAAGATAGGAAAGTGTAACATTATAAGTGTGAATACGGATTTTCGCTGCATCAGTAAAGCCAACTCATTCTCTAAACGGACCAAGACTATAAACATGAGGCACAGGACCAGGCAGGAGGCCCAGAAAGAGTTTCCACGTATTGTCTTGATAAACAATTGCTCTGAGTCCTTGAAACCGTCGGTGGCCGCCCATAACATCTACACGTCTGTACCCAGACTTCAAGGTATAAGGATACGACTCATATGACTCCCAAGCTCTTTGATGAGCAGTCAGGGTTAAGTTGAGATTGTAATGCGCCCGTCTTATTCGTCGATGCTCATCTCTTGTGAGAGGTTGCTGAAAATAATCGTAGATCGCATCTAGGACGTCGCGTATTACGATTTTGGGTTTCTCAACCATGATAGGGCCCCAATTGCGCATCCATATTCCGAGAGTAGGATGATCTGAGGTTATATATATCTTCGTCGCACTGGGATATATTGCTTCCGCCATTAGATCAGCGGGAATGATAACTTGACGGCCAGTGTAAGCTCTTGCTAGCTCTGGTCGGTGAATGATGTCCCATTGAAGTGTAGGCACTAATGGGTTAGTTGGGTTGTAATTTAGGTGTGGATGCACACGGATCGGCACTTGACTGCCAAGAGGCTGAGCGGGAAAAGTCCCCGCCTCCCAGACTGTAGGCATAATTGGCACATTGATGGCAGGGGTTTGCACGAGGGCTAAATGGGATGGTGGCCACACCGGGGTATCTTTAGGCAATAGTGGAGGGAGATTAGAAGGTGCCGCCGCAGGGCCTGTCCAATAACCATATGGTGGTGGTGGCGGCGGCGCAGGAACAGTTGGAAGAGGTATGACTTGAGGTAAACAAGACGTAGATGACCAAGGGGTTACTAGTGGAGGACGGATGGGTGCTACTGTTGATATAAATGTCAGTAGGTTTTTAGAACCATAACCGTGAATAGTCACCGAAATGGGGCTTATAACTGGGATCCTTGGGAATGGTGGGAGGGATGGGGACAGGTCTGGGAGGACAGGATCGATACCAGTGGGTCGTGGACATAGTGCTATGAATTGGCTAGGTATGTTTCCTGGGGGAGCGTTCTTATCGATGCCTATGGGTTCCTAAAGTGATCATGCGGGGCTCAAACCCTCGTGGCCACGAGGTACATAGGAAGTGCATTTTTGTTGTTCAACAATGCAGTCCCAATCTGCCATGCAAGGTTGTCAAGGTGGCTCCTCCAAAACATCGAGAGTTGAGTGGAAGATGGACAATTTAGAGACAAGAACAAAAAAGTAAACAAGGAAAGAAGGCTGAAGGTAGTAAAAGGTGGTGACAGATGGTAACGGCTTGTCCTGGCTTGTCCCAATCACAGTACAATTACGTGAAGCATTTAACATACCCTTCCCCTATTTATTCAGCAGCACTACGAATACCAAGTACTTCAAGTTCCATTGTTCTACATGCTTCAAACCTGCCCGCGGAGACACCGTACAAAATTCGTCAGTTAGTCGGCTACAGTTGGTTACTTGATCTAGGACAACTAAATGCCCGGCAACCAGAGAGATTAAATACGGCTTCTCTTTAGTTCCCCGTGTGAAACGCCGTCACGGTCCCGGAAAAGGAATTATGATTCAACTCCAACAGACTCCATTTACTTTCAGTGTACATTCGCCATAAAATGTCTGGGATCACTAAACACTTGGAGTTTCTTGTAGGGTCATCTCAAGACGTTTCCAATGGAGATAAACGCCTCCTGGAACATTGGGTAATGTACAATATGCATTATAACATATGATCCTAAGCACGAATTTAACCCATCTAAAGGCATCGAGGATCAGGCATAGGTATGTCCTACAAAGGGTTTTAGACTAAGTTTAACAACGTAAAATCAGTCAAGGATGACGAAGATCTTCCCAGTGGAGACAAAAACGACGTTTGGGACACTGTTCTAGACAGATATACTCCAAACAATGAATCAGGATTTAAGAATTCCTACATATCCAGGCTCCTTGAGTATGTAATATCAGATCCATGAAGCACACAGAATTGACGGTTAGTTTCAAAATCTTCAGAATGACTAATGTTCGACCACTGTTGGGTACTATACATACAATCCTATCTTCTGATAGACACAACGACGCTATATCTGGGGAAATCGCTGAGCTTATAGGGTTTGATGAAATAGAGCTTGTAATGGAGCTACTCAGCGAACGAGATCTGGTTGCTCAGCAGGTGTGCCAGTACATGTATGATCCTGACTATGAAATATTCATCGAACGAAGCTTGGAGGTATTTCAATTTCTGGAGATTCAAAGTCATACGAAGAGACAGTCGAGGGATCCTTCCATCTGAAAAGTAGGCTATGTAATACATAAAGGCCCTTCTCCGATAACACCCTAAATTCCAGATATGCACAACCTGTCGGCCACAGATGCGCGTCAACGAATGGAGAGGAATTTCAAAGAAAACGCAGCCCGTCCACTCTTTTCGGGGACCGCAGTAATTTCCCTATAACCTTTCATTTCCCTCTGTTCTCATATGATTCTCAGCATTCTATTCCGGAAGTCTTGCCACACGTCTATAGCTCGTCGTCCATGGCACAGGGCAATGTCTTGTCACAGTTTGGTAGCAAGTACATGTTGCCAATTGGAACTGTTCGCAACATGCATGAAGTGAGTATATGACCTGATCCCCACTCACTGTCCGATTAACAAACACATAGGTCTTCGAAGAAGTGATCATCCCACCCGCAAGACCTGTTCCCCCCAAAACGACTGAGCGTCTTGTCCCCATTTCTGAATTGGATACCCTCGCCAAAGGATGTTTTCCGGTGATATATGTATAGTTGTCCAGATGAACCGGCCAACCACTGACCAAACTGTTAAAGGGCTACTCATCTCTCAATAGGATTCAATCGATAGTATATCCCACGGCGTATGGCTCTAATGAAAATTTACTTATATGTGGTACGTAGTATAATGATATATATATGTTTCCTATTAAATCAGTCTCTGTAGCCCCTACTGGTGCTGTAAGTTCCTTTCTCCTACCATACAAAGTGACACTATTGATACTTTGCTCAGGGTAAAACAGATGTGGCCATGCTGACAATCCTTCGTGTTATCGATCAACATCGATCATCCGCGGCTGCTAATACACACCTGGGCTCCACTATCGACAGAAACTCCTTCAAGGTCATCTATGTGTATGCATACTTCTACGGACCAGAACAGGGAACTCATGCTATTACCAGCGCTCCCATGAAAGCTTTAGCGTCTGAGATTGTCCGGAAGCTTGGGAAGAGACTAAAGTGGCTCTCAATAGAAGTTCGCGAGCTAACAGGTACGAAGATACGCTGATGGTCACCACCATTTTCTCACCTGACACGCAGGTGATATGCAGCTAACTCAGGCAGAAATATCCCAGACACAAATTATTGTCACCACGCCTGAGAAATGGGATGTAGTAACACGGAAACCGACTGGAGAAGGAGAACTAGCATCCGTATGGCATTATGTATTCTTGCTCGACATACCATCTAACGCTAGGTTTGTAGAGTTTGAAGTTACTTATTATCGACGAAGTCCATCTCTTGAACGAAGAGCGTGGAGCAGTCATCGAAACGATAGTCGCCAGAACATTAAGACAAGTAATCATAATGGCTCTTGACATTTAAAATGCTGATGGCTGTGATAGGTGGAATCAAGTCAATCAATGATTCGAATCGTTGGGTTGAGCGCCACCCTCCCTAATTATATAGATGTTGCGGAGTTTTTGAGGTCTGCTTTCCCAACGCGTCGTTTGAAATGTTGAAATAAACATTACCACAGCGTCTCTCGTTATAAAGGTCTATTCTACTTTGACTCGTCATTTAGGCCAATACCTCTTGAGCAACACTTTCTTGGAATCAAGGGAAAACCTGGCAGCCTACAATCAAGGAAAAATCTTGACAATGTAACATTTCAAAAGGTGTCGGAGCTTGTCGCTCAAGGTCACCAGGTTATGGTTTTTGTACACGCACGGAAAGAAACTGTGAAGACTGCCTTAGGCTTGAAAGAATCGGCTACGCTAGAAGGAAATGGCGGTGATTTTAGCTGTGAAGAACATCCTCAATGGAGCTTCTTCCGTCGACAGATAGGGGAGTCAAGAAACAAAGAAATGAAACTTCTCTTCGATAGTGGATTTGGCATCCATCATGCAGGAATGTTACGATCGGATAGAAACATGATGGAGAGAATGTTTGAAGCACGGGCCATCAAAGTAGGATTTTCTTATGCTCATGTACGCGTCGATGTTAAAGTGTTCTGGAAAGGTACTGTGTTGCACCGCCACCCTTGCCTGGGGTGTCAATTTACCTGCTCATGCTGGTAAGCCACTTATGAAAACTTATCTAAAACGAATATTTTGAACACTCCCCCTAGTAATCATTAAGGGCACACAGGTTTATGATAGTTCCAAGGGTGCCTTTGTTGACCTTTCAGTGCTTGATGTTCTCCAAGTATTTGGCCGAGCGGGACGCCCAGGCCTTGAAACCAGCGGCGAAGGATATATTTGCACAACTGAAGACAAACTTACCCACTATCTTGATGCCGTAATGTCACAGGTAGCACATCTAAACCCTCTCCACAAATTAGTGATACTGAGTATAAACGCTCTAGAACCCAATCGAATCACAGTTGGTAATGACCGATCTCCCCAGCATAGATAGCTAATTGCTCTCATAGATTCCAAGGGGGCCTCATCGATTCCCTTAATGCAGAAATATCTTTGGGTACCGTTGCAAATACCCGCGACGCTGTGCGATGGCTAGGATATACCTATCTGTTTGTGAGAATGCGCAAGAATCCGTTTATCTACGGTTTGTCCTGTTATGAGTTCTTTAGAATATTCGCTTATTTTATTGCCAGGTATTGCGCGAGACGCAACGGGCGACGATCCCCAGTTAGGGAGCAAACGAAATGAACTTGTCATAGCTGCGGCTCAGAAGCTTGCTGATGCCCACATGATTATTTTCGACCGTACCACTGGGGCATTCACCATCACCGATATGGGAAGGATTGCAGCTAAATATTACATTCGTTACACCTCCATAGAGATCTTCAACAAGGAATTCCGGCCTAAAATGTCAGAAGCTGACGTCCTGAAGATGTTGAGTATGAGTACCGAGGTATGGTTGTTTTGTCAATTATCGAGGCCAATGAAATTGAAGACCTTTCAGTTCGACCAAATACAAGTGAGAGAGTCGGAGGTGAAAGAACTTGAGCAACTTCTGGAACGCGTACCTTGTGACGTCCAAGTGAGCTGCCTTATATCATCGCTCCTACTCTTCTATATGACGTCCATCCCAGGGAGGTACAGATACTAGTCAGGGTAAAGTGAATATCCTTTTACAGGGGTTCATTTCCAAGGAAGTTATCGAAGATTTTGCTCTTGTCTCTGATATGGCCTATTCTGCTCAAAATGGTGGCCGCATCATCCGATCTCTTCTTGAAATTGCAATCAGCAGGAAATGGGCCAACGTGACGGCGGTCCTAATGGGACTCAGCAAAGCTATTGAGAAACGGCTATGGCCTTTCGATCAACCTCTGAGGCAGTTTAGCCTCAGGCATGAGATTTTTTACGGACTCCAAGAGTGGGCCGATGAATGGTCTGTTGCACAGTTGGCAGCTCTCGATGCATCGGAATTGGGAAAACTCGTTCGCATGAACGAGCAGCATGGTTTGGCTATTCTTAATGCTGCGAAACAGTTTCCAGCGGTACAGATCTCGTATGACCTCCGGCCTCTAGGTCACGACGTTCTTAAAATCGTTGTGCGCGTTAAACGTGCCTTTACTTGGAATTCCAAAACCCATGGAAGTGGCGAACCGTTCTGGCTTTGGGTAGAAGACGAAGAAGGGTTAAGTATTTTGCAGCTTTCTCATCTCATCTTTCGTCCCACGACAGACATTTTGCATGTCGACTTTGTGATATCGATCCCCAACGGCATTCCGCCCACGTCTATCACTATCCGGTATGTTTCCGATCGTTGGATGGGAGCAGAGGACGAGATCTCTATTCCATTGGATTCTCTGGCCATGCCGGCATCGTCCTCTTGTCATACCCCACTCCTAGACCTCCCATATCTCTCCCTGTCGGAGTTGAGAAATTTTGATAGGGAGAAGCTGTTCTCCAGTCGAGTTAATAATCTTAATGGGATCCAAACTCAAACTTTCTGGAGTTTAATCAATACTCAGAGCCATGCATTGTTATGTGCACCTGTGGGGTGTGGTAAATCGACGATGGCTCAGATCTTGGTTTGGTAAGGTTATGAACTTACCTCATATTCCGTTTTCCTGATCTGATAAACCACATTTAGGACGACGATCGCGAACCGTGGAGGCTGGATACTTATAATCGTTCCTAGAAGGAGTGTGGCCATAGAAGTGCTTTCGGAACTTCGCATATCCTCTAAACGCAGTGGAGTATCTGTTGAGTATGGCATAGGGTTGGACGCTTTGAGTCGACCGAGGGGAAAGGTCGTCCGCGTCGTAACGTCACACCATCTACTTCATCTCATTTCTCAGAGAGACCCCTCCACACCCATCACAGGTTTAGACCTGGTTCTTTGTGAGAACTTGGAACAGTTAGACGCAACATACGAACTTGGTGTTTCCTTGCTGCGCCATGCTACTCAATCACGCTCCACACGATTTGTAGGCCTATCTAGCTCCCTTAATGACCCATCGGATCTCGCCGACTGGCTTGATGTTGACCCCCTGGGGCTTCATAGCTTCCGGCCAAGAGATCGCGACCAGGCCCTGACATTTTCGACGCAGACGTTTACGATACCCCAATCCGCCGCTCTATTTAAAGCGATGATCAAACCAACACACTCTGCGATTCAAGTAGCTCCAGGGGAGCCTGCACTGATTTTTGTTGCATCGCGCGGACAATGTCGTACGACAGCCCGTGATCTCATCACCCAATGCACGTTGGAGATGGAGACCGAAAAAGGCTACCTCCCTGATAATATACGCCAGGAATATTTGGAAGACTATCTTGCACGGCTTCAGGACACCTCCCTTGTCGATTTCGTATCCAAGGGTGTCGGATTCTTTCACGAGGGTATACACAAACCAGACAGAAACCTCATGTTAGAGATGTATATAGAAGGGGTCATTCGTGTGCTGCTCGTCCCCAGGGATTCTTGTTGGACGTTACCTGTGCGGGCAACCGTGGTGGTTGTAATGGGCACTCAGTACATGCACATAGATGCTGAGGGCGGTGACCGCCAGCTGCGTGATTACGGGCTGACCGAACTCGTCCATATGCAAAGTCGAGCAATCCGTCATATTGGGTCGGGCCACTTCTACCTTTTCTGTCAAGCCGAGGCGAAGGACACCTTTACCCGCTTCCTAAACCAAGGTCTTCCACTCGAATCACAGTTGCTGGAAACCAGTGAATTAGCAACTTGGGTCGAAGTCCAAACGAGAAATAAAGCCCCATTGAGTGAACAACATATTATTGATATGTTTTCCTTTACATTCCTTGCTCGTCGTGTTGCTAGCAATCCCGCATTTTATGACTGTGCATCAGATTCCCGCGACGAGAGGATTTCCCGTATCGTAGATGGACTGTTGACAAACGTCAAACATCATGATGCAAAGACGGCCTCTTAGAAAATCAAAGCACAACATAGAGCATCTATATTTTGTAGCGACAATTACATACGCAACGTCTAGATTTGCATTCTATCACCGGAATACTTATTTACACATATATTGCGAGAGACGCTGGAATCGCTCTGCAGCCTTCTTGAGAGTGTCGGTATCTTTGCAAAATGCAAAACGAGCGTATGCCTCCCCAATGTTGGCATGCTCTGGGCAATAGAACTGGGGAATAGAGGTCAGAGAGGTTGGTGACGGGAAAGCCTTGGAACGTACCTCGCTCACTGGAATGGATGAGACTCCGATTTCCAATGCAATAAACCAGCAGGCTCTAAAAGACCAGGAATGAGCTGTGTGTTGTGATAGAATGTGCAAGTAGCGTACCTAAAATCCCGGCCTCTGCCCAAAACACTCTTGGGAAAGGGATAGTTTTCTGGGAATTTCACATTGGAGATGTCCTGAACAAGGCTTAACATAAGATTATATGGGCGCGTTTTTTTGGCATTATCTCACCAACAGAACGAAATAACTTCCTTCCGGCATTGTGTATTTTAAGCCCAGTCTATCGAAGGCTTCAGTTAGAATCGCCCGTCTCTCAGTATACTCCTCAATTTGTGTTTCAAAGAATCTGCGCTCTCTAGCTTGTTCGAGCCCGCAGGCAGCCGCTTCTTGCAGAGGGGAGTTGGTGCAGAAGACGATACGTGTCGTCGCCGCCAGCGTGGGCTGCATAATTGCTGGGGGGCCAATGAGCCAGCCTACACGCCAGCCAGTCGCAGCGAAGGCCTCTAAAGAATTCATTATGTGAGCACTTTGCATATAGGCCGACGTTTAGAACGTACTTCCGGCAGATCCTATTGTTACCGTCCTTTCCCACATACCTGGGAGAGTCGCGATACGGACATGCTCCTTTCCGTCGAAAACAAGGGAATCGTACTATAATAGGGATGTTGATAAGAATATCGCTTAATATGCAGTATATAGATATGCATACCACTTCGTCAGACATAACCATCAAATTGAACTCTTTAGCTAGGGAAGCGATAGCTTCAAGTTCAGTCCTTGTGAATATTTTTCCAACAGGATTATGCGGCGTGTTCACAATTATCATTTTGGTACGTGGCGTGATTGCTCGCCTTGTATCAAGACGATCTTTCAGTTACTTGTTTGTGGAAAAATGCCAAAACTCACCGAAGTTCATCGATATCAATCGTCCAGTCATTACTTGTGGCCTTGTTGATAGATTGTGCCGGTGGGTGCAATGGAACATAGACCGGCTTACCTCCATTGAATATCACGGATGGCAGGTATTGGTCAAAGAAAGGTTCAAACATGATGACTTCATCCCCCGGCTCTAGGAAAGCCGTGAAAACTGAGTATTGGCCTAGAAATGCGTATATAAGCACACATGTTTACATCAAGTTTTAGGTTGGCTTACCCTCATTGGCCCCACTGGAAACAAGGATTTCGGTCTCTACATCAAGTTCCCTGTTGAATAGGGGGTCATAGAAGCCTTTGAGGGCCTCTCGCAGGCGAATACGGCCTTTGGGATGCGAATAGTGATTAGGTGCGACACTATTGAGAGCAGTTTCAGCAGCTTCCGTGATCCACTTGGGAGGGGCGAAGTTCATATATCCTTGTCCCAGATTGATACAATCCGAAGGTAGATTTACGGCGCTGTGAGGGTTGGTGAGGATCACCGGCCATGTGTAGATGAGTCAGATTACTTGTATATAGACCAGACGTCTTCTACTAAGGCTCTCCCTTCTTTCAACCGGGTCGAGGGGGCAAATAGCTTATTATGATCACAGCCAGGGGCGGGGGCCTTAGTAGATTGGGCCATTGGACGTGAAGCAATGGAGAAAAGGCGACGAGTATAACAAAGAGTTGCGAATGGAACTCGGATGAGTCGGAGATTCACTGACATGCACCCGATTTTATTCACTTACGCTGGTTGCTTGACGTGCTTCTGGCGTGGCACCGGAACTCCGATGATGCCGATAGCCTTCGGCTTAAACAACGAGTAACTATTTTCATCACATCCCGCTCAAACGACTAAGTGCGGCATGCTCACTACTATAGTTAAGCCCTATCCAAAATGTTTGATTGTCTTGCTTGTCGAGTGACACAAAGATGAAGATCAGATAAGATAAACGTAGTGTGGGAATCAGACACAGATGCCTTTTAGCGTTGAAGAAGTTGATCATCGACGCGAGAAGCATTATACAATGCTAACTCTGACCCAGTTGGGTGTTTATACACTTTGGGCATATCCAGCCTACTACCTTTCTGTGCACGAGATTGCTTGCGCAATGCAACTATCTCTAGTTTCCTTACTACGATTTCGTCCCGTTGAGAGCTCTTCCAGCAGGTTGTTTACCGCCAATACCCTCAGTGACTATACTCAAGGAGCCATGCTTTGTGACTTTCCAGAAATCGAGGACCCTTTTTTAAACAAGGATGTCGTTCGTTTTCGCTTACCTACATAGCCGACATATTCAGCCCCTGGGCAAGCACTATCCTATTGGCCATTATGCATAATAGGTCTCCCGAGGTGAGTCTCATTCCGAGCCTCATCCGCTCAGGAACCGAGCCTTCTCCGTGACCACTCAGTCGACATCTAATGGGCGAAATTCGGGTTCAGTTCCGTTCAATTTTTCTGTTGACCTGACCAAGACGTCCATATCTGTAACTACCCTCTTCTGCCCCGCTTCCATCAGTGCTGGGGTAGCTCCGAATGCTCAGAAGCTAACTGCCTTAAGTCTCCTCATGTGTCCCTCGAACACCATATGGAGCTTCGCTGCTCGATTGCTCACCGCCTGCGTTCAGGAACCATTCTTTTATTGCAGGAAATTAAAGGGTACTCATGTGGGCTTGGTCAAAAACGGTATCGAAACTCCCTTGGTCCAAGCTTAAAAGAAATGGCGCCTTACCACAGAGAATAGGATCTCATTAAACGTCGTCCTTTCCGTGTCGTGAACTTGCTATATTCTTCAAAATGCTCAGCGACAACTCTCCTGCTGCCGAATTACTTGAAATTCGCGCTACCACTGCCGCTGACAGACTCATCAGAGACCAGACGCAGGCCAAGTTTGTCAAGGAATTGTGGTATTTTATCGGAAGCACTATCGCCCTTTTAGCTTTCATTCGCGCCGCCCGCTACCTCTGCTCGCGCCTAGCCTTGTCGGCCCCAGCTATCCACGAGGAGAAAATAGATATTGAAAAAACATCCCTTCGTAAAACCTCTTCCGCCCGCCGCCTCTATTTTGCCCTTGTCACAGCACTCAGGATTGTCGCCTTCCGCTGGACCATTGTTATTGGGTCATATTCTCTCGTTTCTGTTTCTGAGCTTTCTTTCATCCTTGGATATATAACCGCTGTGTTCATCTGGCTGCTTGTTGATAGTGGGCGTCACTTCCATAACCTTTTTTCTTCGACTGATCCCCCACATTAGCGCGAGATCTCCAGAGTATGTTTTGGCAAGATCGCGCTGCTCATTTTGCAGCCGCCCAGCTGCCGCTTGTAGTTGGGTTGGCCGGAAAGAACAACATCATCTCTTGTGGGGCATTCTACGTCTTTTTATCTCCGTCCCTTCTCACCTCACAACTTTAATAGTTTTGACTGGTGTCAGTCATGAAAAGGCAAGTACATGACTTTCAAAAGATATCATTTTCATACTTTCTAACCTTCTTCGTAGCTAAACGTACTTCACCGTGCAGCAGCAAGGACTTGTCTAATTCTTCTCTGGATGCACGCCATTTCACGGACCGTTGCGGGGTGAACACGTTTCTACAGCAAATTTCCCTCGGCTGACTTTGCTCTTCTATAGCCTTCCACAGCAGTTTGATTTCACCCACAACTGGGTGCGCGCCGGTGCTGTCGGCCTAGCTTCTTTCTCGTTGGCTGCAATTTTGTCGATTAGGCCAATCCGACATGTAGCCTTCGAATTTTTTTTAGTTTCCCATATCATTCTCATAGCGTATGCCTCCCCGGCCCGCCTATCGAGAATATTCTGACCTTCTGACTGCCAGAGTTTTTCTAATCTGCGCTTACGTTCATGCGCGCGAACACGAGTAAGCGACGACCAATCTAAGCACACGCTGTAGCTAATCTTTTTGTAGCCATGGTGCCTATATCTGGCCTGCGTTGGGAATCTGGGCTTTGGATCGGGTTCTCCGACTTGCTCGTCTGCTCTATAACAACCGGGTGTGGAGCCGCCGGAATCGTGATCATTCTCTTGCTACGATTGAATTGTTATCACAAGATACTGTACGTCTTAGTCTTCGTCGACGCTTCACGTGGGCTCCAGGACAGCATGCATATGTTATTATTCCCTCTATAAGCACCCTTCCCACAGAGTCCCACCCTTTCACGATTGCAAGCATCCCAGAATGTCTCGACAGAGGCGAGAGAAACGTGGTGTTCCTCATCCGAGGAAGAACCGGATTTACTCAACGTTTACGAGACTACGCAGCGCATAACGGTACTAGTTCCATCCCCGTCTTTTTGGACGGTCCGTATGGATACCCACCAGATTTACGAACGTTTAGCACTTGTATCTTGATAGCGGGTCAGTCTACCCACTCCTGGTCATCTATAAATTAACCAATGGGCACTCAGGGGGCTCTGGCATCTCGTACACGCTGCCTCTTCTCCTGAATCTCGTACGGTCAGTACCCCCATCTTATCATCACGTTCTATATATAAAGCCACGGATAACAGTGAGGATGTTAATGGAGGAAACTCGGTTGTACGGCGAATCGTCTTTATGTGGGCCGTTAGGGATGGAGGTGAGCTTCAACCTATTTGCGATGACGAATCTACGATGCCTGTTTTTATCAGATCATTTGACTTGGATTTCCAAAGCTCTGACAGAGGCGCTCTCGTCGCCACTCCGAACGCTGACCATTGAACCTCGTGTATACATCACAGGACTCAGCTATCCAATTCCGGAGGTCCCTTTCCTTCAGGGGCCACCCACTCCCCCTTCGCCCGTCGAAAGCGAGAAAGTTGTTGATGACATAGGCCTTCCTCTGTATTCGTCCTTGAAGTTGATACATGGTAGACCCAGCATCCGAAAGCTTATCCATGAAGAAATAGGGGCTTCCCTTGGACCCGTGTCTGTAGACGGTAGATTTCGAGTCTTCCACCGCCTTCTGACGTCGTTAATCTGTCATTCTAGTTGCCGGTCCTTCTGCTTTGACGGAGTCCGTTCGCCGTGCACTTCGCACAAATGTAGCGAGCCCCCTCGCAGCCCTGCGAGGCACACCACCTGTGACTCTGCACGTTGAAACATTTGGAATGTAGAAGGCGTAGCTTGGAGATTTATCGTTCGAGCATTGGCTTAGGAAAGTCGCGTAACGGAGCCAATTGCTTATCTGATAATCGATAATCATTCATCATTGACGGTCCAATCTCCCATGGGACTGTGATTACTACGGATCCCTGTCTGACGTCGATAACTGAAAATGGACTGATCGCACGACCGCACTGTCGCCGACAAGGCATTCATACTCCAAAATAGATCCCGGATCAATTCTCAGCACCCCATTCTATTCCCCCAGGTCTGAAAACAGACAAAACGATGTGGAAAAACTAGTGCAACATATATTAGGCCCAATTAGAAGACGGCACGCAAGAGAGGCCGGCATTGTTTTGCCGAAATTTGACTTACGCATTCAGTTCCATTCCGATAGATAATGCGGGGCGTATAAAGTTGCTGCTTCGGCTAATACATACGATATGAATAGACTCCGGGGTCAGAGGGTCTGAACAACGCAGCATCTCGTATAAGACCATTGGGTTCGAAATCATACTAAGTTTATCGAAAGTATGCGTATAGTTTCGTCGCGGGGGAAAGTCGGCATGTACTGGGTTTTTCGTGCCCCCGAGTCCCGATTAGAATAGTGTGGCACTAGGTGAGGAAGGAGGTCACAATTTCTATATTCGCGTCGGATCGGGAGCTGGTGGGAAACTGCTTATCGTGTATGGCCCGATTGAAATTTAGTGTTCCATCGAGAGTACTTCAACGCAAAAATTACCACGAGGGGCGTGGTACGCGGGAGCTATTCGTATTGTGTCTTTAGCCAAGTTGAGTGGTTATTTGATATAGACCCTGGGTTCGGGGGTGAGATAGACCGAGCCTTCG
This sequence comes from Clitocybe nebularis, assembly GCA_900068955.1. Classification (NCBI taxonomy): domain Eukaryota; kingdom Fungi; phylum Basidiomycota; class Agaricomycetes; order Agaricales; family Clitocybaceae; genus Clitocybe; species Clitocybe nebularis. The sequence goes on along the minus strand of CEMJ01392918.1, from coordinate 12,227 downwards.
TTGAAAAGATGCTTGAGCCATTTGCTTCGAAGGAGATTACTAAAAGAGGGGAGACCTCAGGATCAGAGACTGCTATGACTCTACGGGGAGCCTCCTAATTTTGTTCGCGTCGCGTCTTTCATCATGTGATCTGAAATTTGTCCCACGAGCTTCGGGGTTTTCATAATTGAAATTACCTGCCACGGTCAGGCCACGGTGATTTCTTCTGCAGAAAACAAAACGTCATGACGAGCACAAGTTCAGGAGGAATACATCATCTTGGAACCATTGAAGAGTGAGTATCTACTCCATTCTTCGCGCCATACTCTTATGGCAATAGGTCTGGTCTATCTAGCACCCATTTGATCAGTACAAACAGCCATGATGTGGCTGAAGGGGACGTATTAGCCATGGGTAATCATGCTGGAAGCTCAGATGACGACGGAGACGACGACGACGAAGAGGAATTTGTCTACCCAGGTGTCACAGCAGACCCCTCCGAAGTAGAACACGTCGAATTGCTGCGCCAAGCCCAACCACCGTCACCAGCACAACTTGAATCATTATACGCTGCTGCATCTTCGGGAGACCTCCCACTTTTAAAACGGCTTTTTCGGAATGCATTAGACAGTGGCGATGTTGAACCCTTTGGGCTTGCAAACGATGCGTCTTCCCGTACAGGCTTCACCGCCTTACATGCCGCTGCAAGTCGGGGGTACCTTGAAATCGTTAAGTGGTGTAGGTATCGTCATAGAACTGTGTGTAATTCAAGGGCTGACATCTGTGGCAGTGGTCGAGGACTGTGGTGCTATGCCAGACTTGGAAGATAGGGAAGGAGAAGTACGTTACTTGCTGTGTGGCTTGTTTTTGGATCGTTCTGATATCGCCGAGATAGACTGCTCTGCACAAAGCTGCTCTCAACGGCCATATGTCTATAGTAAACTACTTACTTCCCCAAAGAGCTGATGTTCATGCTCGGGATGCTGACGGGTGGACCGCATTGCACAATGCATGTTCAAAGGTATAGAGTTATCAAGATAGTCCCGATTCCGTCTACTGACGTTTATAACAGGGTTATCTTGATATAGTTAGATGGATTTGTGAAAACGGAAACGCTGCCTCTCTTTCAAACGGTACACCTGGTGTTGACATCCGTAGCAAGGATGGCTGGACGCCTCTCAGTAGGATATTTTCTCCGCATAACCCTCAACTTTTCTCAAGCTACCCATAGTGAATGCTTCGTCAAAAGGCCATTTGCCCGTGGTCCTATATCTTTTGACGAAGCAGTCAGCCAACCCGCTGGTGAGGAACAATTGGGGGGAGACAGCCTATGATGCTGCCGCTGCGGTCTTTGAAGTTTGGATTTGCGAGGTATGTACATTGCCTATAGAATCTTTCTTCATCTAAATACGTTCAGGTCTTACAACAAGCGGAGGCGGAACACTGGCGCGGCACTACAGCTCTGTATAATCCCCTATCAGTGCATACTACAGTCCCGCTGATTCTGTACGAGAATCAAAGACTTGACACTCGTTTGAAGACTGTTGCCGTGTCAGGTGGACGACCGAAGTTTTCTGCTTCGGGATTGGGCAAACATGGACGTAGATCACCATTTGAACTTAAGTTACCAATCGTGGACGAAAGCACTGGAGTTCGGGAAGTCGGAGCTTGGCGTAGCGATGTACAATTGCCTCTACGCGACGCTCCGTGGCTTCTTCCCAAACCAGGGCCCCACAATAGGACGGCTCTAGAGGGAGTTGAAAGGAGCCATTTTTGGCTGTAAGTCATCTTGGTTCTATCTTTTTGGTTGTTCGTTCATGCCGGCTTTCAGATCCGATTGGACGTTGGATGTCACTCACCCTGGTGTAGACGCGGAGGAAGGCTGGCAATATGCCCACTACTTCGGTGATCCAGATGATCAATGGACAGCAGAAAAACCCCCTCAGCTAGAGCGAATTTTAACTGGTTCCGGCGCTGTGGTAGCAGGTTTCAGTGGAAATACTTCACGGTCTGGTAGTAGATCAAACTCGATCTCATCTTCCAGCTCCACTAGTCGTCCGCCACAGACATGGGTGCGTCGCAGGCGCTGGGTACGTATCATGCGACGTAGACTGGACATCCCACCGCTACCCTTTCTTGAACCAGATGGCGCAATGTACCACTTGGTTGCTGATGGAACCCTTGTCCCGTATCTTGATGATCACTTCAGTGACGCAGGGGATGGAGACGGCCAAGAGCTTGGCTCCATGTCATCAACTTTCCTGTCTTCCACACAAGACTACGTCGCTCGTTCAAGATATCTGGTTGGTACGCAGTCGCAAAATGCAGATCCCACTCCTGCCTCCGCAGTTGAGGCCCGACGGGCCATTGCAAAGCTGGAACGTGCCACTATGGAATTAAGACAAGGAATTTTAGGTGTGCGAAGTATTACCATCTATTAGTGATATACCTAAAGCAAGTCTTCACAGGAGATGAAGATACAGAACGAAAAACTCAAGCTGAAGTACTTTTGAATGCTTATAGCAGGGAGCTTGAGCGGCGACGTCTTGCTGCTGGTGCCCAAGGTCTTCTAATATCAGGAGAAGGTGTGTTTTTAAGTTTCTCAATGATGCTCAATGATATTGACAAGCCCGATATATATATAAGACAGCGGTTTTGAAGGAGATGACGATGATGACGATGACGATGAATTTCATTATCCAGGGTCATCATCGCTGGAAGCACCCCGCCCCGCGTCTAGATCATCTGCCTCAACTGACTACTTCAACCGGCCTGGGGTATCTCGTGTGCCCACTGATTTGACACCTCAGTTGTCGCAAGCACCAGATTTCCGTGTACCTACGCACGAAGCACCTCAAAAAACTCTTACCCCTCGATGGGTATCTCCTACTCCGCATCAAGTCCACGCTCAGTGGGAAAGAGACGAATCTGTCCATCAATGTCGAGACTGTCAGCGCCGGTTTAACTTCATTCTTCGTCGAGTACGTCTATTACTTTTATTTTCTAGATCTACCTACTTAAAACATATTCTAGCATGTAGGGATATCATTAAGCCTATGAGTTATTTTCTGACACACTCTATAGCATTGCCGTAAATGTGGTCGCATTTTTTGTGATCGTTGCTCTTCCTACAGGGCACTTTTAGACCCCTCTGACATTGTCTACGATCCTGCATTCCCAGAAACCCAAGCCCCAGCTAGTTCCCAACGTGTTTGCCAAAGTTGTTATGACGAAGTGAATGCCAGTGTCCCAGGACGCTTATTGGGATCTAGGACGACTTCAATGGAGCGAATTGTTGTTGACCAGGCGCGGCTGACTATTCCTGGTCATCTCTCTAGGCGGCAGTCCAGCTCCCAATTGAGTGACCTCGCAGAGTATGTCTCAATATCTTATGATTTCCTCATTCCAACCAGTTCTTGATATCCAAGGTGCCCTGTATGTAACCGAAATCTGGATGAATTTGGTACGGGTCAAGAGCAGGAATTACATGTCAAAAGCTGTCTGGAAGGAGGCTCCGGTACAAGTCCACAGGCGGCGAAATATCTTGTATATCGACTACCCGCAGAAAGTGCATTACTTGGTGTAGAATGTAGGTCGACTGTCGCGTATTACCAGTAACCCCCTTACTAAGCCAACCTTCTTCCGATAGGTGTCATCTGTTTGGAAGAGTTTTCAAAAGGTAACAACTAATTGAATTACCAGGGAATTGTCTGATGAAAAATTGGTCAGGTTCTACGGTAGCTCGTTTAAGCTGCTTCTGCAGTTTCCACAATGGTTTGCCTACAGTCTAATACTATAGTCATTTTCTGACTATCATTCCTAGCTTGCTTGTCATCATGGCTGCAGCGTGGCAAGAGTTGTCCTGTTCATGCTCGCTAAATTGTTCCGCTCAACTAGCTTATCCAATCGCAGGCTATTTCGTTGATCTCGATGCTACATAATTATGTTTAATTGGAAAGAGATGTAGGACATTAGTCGCCGTCGTCACGGGGCTCGTAAAATGTGCTATACTGAATTCTGCTGTGATCAACTCGGATAATATCGGCCAGATCCTCTGCGTCTGGCTCAATAATGTCTTGACCTTTACGGCCATCATCCTGGTCATCTTCAAACCATGAAGCTGGGTCTTCGTCGTCGTCGTCGTCGTCATCGTCTTCTATGTCGGATTCTGTCGGCTTTTGGTTCCTGTAATTACTTTTCAGCCTCTCATTGCTTGTTGTGTAGACATACACTACTCACATGAATGCCCACATCCGGGCTTCTCTCTCTTGCCTTGTCAACACCTCTCCTTTGATTGGGATCCCAAGGCGTCGTTTGCGTTCAGCAATACGTTCGTGTCTCTCCATATCCTGAATGTAGGCTTGTCGTTCCAGATTGATGGCTTCCTGCATACTTAATGTCCCTGGGCCGACTACCCCGTTTGAGGGTGCCTTGAGTAGATTTATGAGTGTCGTAACATCGTGGCGTATAAAATATGCCTACAAATTGTGACAACGCTTTCTTTTTTGCTTCAAGTGTTCTGCTAACTGGGGGCTCTGGTGGTAAATCCACATTCATATCGCTTTCACCATTAATTCTAGCATTCTTGAGGCCGGCATTGATAGTTTCCATTCCGTCGAGCTCGATCAAACGAGATTCCACAGCGGCTTGTTCCGCCGAAACTCGTTCTACATAAGTGGAAGTGGACGCTCCCCTATAGCCAAAAATCGGGGGATGAACGTTAATTATCTTAATAGCCTAGGGGAGATATGGGCGTACGGCGACGAAAGTATCTTTGCGTTGAGATTGTGCAAGTCCTGGAGCTCACGGATTGACATTTCTGATATTCGCCGTGGTTTGGGTTTAGGTGCTGGCCTGAAGCCAGCTGGAATGGATTGCTTTCTGCGTGACATTGGGGATGTTGGTGAAGATGGAATGGTTCGATTGCCTGCTGGGCTGTGGACGGAGTACATGTTGCGTTGTGTAGTGCAGCGCCCGTGCACTCAAGTTGAATTCACCGGAAAATTGCCTTTTCCGGATAGGTGGCAGATTCAGGTAGAGCAATATGTTCCTACAGCACATCAACGGATTTTTCATAGTAGTCTAGTGACGAGTGGTACATAAGTAATAATACATTGAATACATTCTCGCATTCAGCAACTATTTACATGAACATATCGCCCTAGTTATCGCTTGCATGAGTAAAATGAATATGATATTTCGGAGGACTTACAGCTCCGGGAGGCATAAACTCGTCATTATCTGGCTCTCCTGAAGGACGCCTAGGGGGACCCCCTCCCCGTCCAAACCCACCAAACCCTCCCCCCCTTGGAAGAGGGCCAGGGCCTACTGGATCAAATCTAGCTCCGGGAGGTGCACCCATCGGAGGAAGGAATCCATCCCCGCCCCAAGGTCCTTCATTGCCAAAGGGGCTGCGACCTCTGCCCGCCCCAAAGATCGGATGATCGGGACCAACGAACATCCCATCTCCACGATGTGGAAAGAGGGTAGGTGGATTGAATGGGTTCAATGGGAAAGGATCAAGGTCGCTTCGCCCAATTTGGAGGGGATTCTCAGGTGGGAAAAGGGGTGGTGGGTGGTAATTTTGTTCTGGGGCGTACGGGGGTGATCGGGGTTGTGGACGTGCGGGAGAGGGATTCTGCTGCTGAGGAGGGTTAGATCCCGCAGCATTCGTAGAAGTATCGAGTGCGTCCTCTGTATAACCCTCTTTACGAAGACCTGGAATCAGACTTTGAATAATCTTTAGTTTAATTTGGGAGATGAGATCTGCGACACGGTTGGAAGAGATAAAGCCGTGTACGAGTGGCCGAGCATCGATCGCTGCATCTAGATCATACGGGAAGAATGAGGGTGAAACAAAATCGTTTGTGGATACATCCAAGGCAGTAACTTTGTCACTCTTTGAAAGCCGTTAGCTTGGAGAGCTGACTATAAAATGTATACTGACTTCAATCGCAATGGCATTTATAAGGGTGCGCCCGCCAAGTTTTGAAACTTTCAGTACAAACTCGAGGCTGCTCTGGTCATGCTTATATCTGAAGGTATAGTGTCCTGGGCCATCTTTTTGCCATAGAGCGGGAAGTACATTAGATATAGCCAAACTCGTGGGGGATGAGTCGTCCACCGCAACTAAGCGGAATGCTACGGCAGACATAACAGTGTGTAACAAGGCAGCAATGGCATCCTGAGGCGATGCTAATTTCTTTGATGAGGGGGGTAGCAGAGTAGGAAGTAAGGATAAAATAGCAGAAGGATCAAGGATATCAGTCGTCATCGTTTAGTTTCAAGTGTCGCATTTGTTAGATAAGCCCTACTTAACCAAGCCAAAGACAGGAGAAACAAACGTGCGTAAACAAATTCCTTCTCTTCATTTTTACAGCAGGTGGCAATGGCACGCAGGGATAGGTCTTTTTCTCCAGAGACGTCCAATAAACGGGTAAGACCATCTCATCGTTCTTCACCCCGGTCTCCGTCGCCGACCAGGCGAAATACCCAAAGGCCCAGCAATAGATCAAGGTACGACGACGACAGAGAAAGACCAAGAGATAGGGATAGGGATAGGGACCGCTATCATGATGATAGATATCGTGATGACAGACGGAGGGACTCGTACAGAGATGGTGGACGCGATGACAGAAGAGACGACCGTCGACGTTCGCGCTCTAGAGAGCGTAGAGCTGCGCAGCCTCCAACACCGCCTCGAGCCCCACCCACGGCTGAAGCTGCGCAAACACCACCTCCAGAAGACGACAAACTGAAACAAAAAAGGGCAAAGCTAGAAGCCTGGAAAAAAGAACGGGAGGCGAAAAAGGCCCTCGATGAGGCAAAGGCAAAAGCCATGGCTTTGGCGGGAAAGTCTGTACCAGGTGAGTAAACTCCATACTTGAGCACTTTTCGTGATTTCCCAACACTTGATCCAATAATTCAACAGTTCCCGTTGCGGCTGCTGCAAAACCTACTGGTCAGCTCAACCGTGCTGCTCTCAGTGGTCTTGGCCTGAAAGGCCTTCCCCTCAAACCCGAGTTTGCTAATCCTGCAAAGGGGGCTGTTGCGTTGGACGACGCCGTGGAAACCAAGCGAAAGCTGGAAACCTTGGGTGATATGCCTGCTGTAGATATGACGATGGCAGAAGGCGAAGCTGCCGTGGGTGACCTGGAGGTGGACGACGATGACGAAGAGGCAAATAGAATGGATCAAGCATTGAAGACCCAAGCCAAAGATGCCATGGAAGTCGACGAAGATGATGAGGTTGATCCCTTGGATGCGTTTATGAGTGGTGTCAAGGAGGAGGTGAAGAAAGTGAATTTGGAGGATATGAAGAAGATCGTTGGTGCTCCAGGCGGCCGTTCACGCATACGGCTGGATGAAAGAATGGTGGAAGACGGCATGGAAGACGTTGTTGAACCTGTGGTTACAGATGAGTTAGATGCTACGGACCTCAACCCCGAAGATATCCTTGCATTAGCGGCTAAAAAGGCTAAAAAGAAGGAAATGGCCACCGTTGACCATTCCCGTGTAAAATATGAGCCCTTCAGGAAGGAGTTCTATGCACCACCTCCGGATGTTGCGGCCATGACGGACGAAGAGGCAGATCTACTTAGATTGGAGCTGGACAGTATCAAGATTCGCGGAATTGATTGTCCAAGGCCAGTAACGAAATGGAGTCATTATGGACTACCTGCTAATTGGTGCGTGATTATCCAGCTTCATTCAACTACACCTGTTAATCTCAGTTTCACTTTGAATCTAGTCTTGACGTTATCAAGCGCTTGAATTATGTTGCACCTACGTCAATCCAAGCTCAAGCTATACCTGCAATCATGTCGGGCCGCGATGTTATTGGTGTCGCAAAAACTGGCTCTGGAAAAACTATCGCTTTCTTATTGCCATTATTCCGCCACATCAAGGATCAACGTCCGTTAGATCAGATGGAGGGTCCAATTGCAATTGTAATGACTCCCACTCGAGAGCTAGCAGTTCAAATACACAGGGAATGCAAACCCTTCTTAAAAGTTATGAATTTACGAGTGCGTTAATTTTTCTTTTGGTAGGAATGGTGGCTATAGTTTTTGCTGATTTTTCCTTCCTTTAGGCTGTTTGTGCGTACGGAGGCTCACCCATCAAGGATCAGATCGCTGAGTTGAAAAAAGGAGCAGAAATTATTGTCTGTACCCCTGGTCGAATGATTGACCTTCTTACTGCAAATTCAGGTCGTGTCACGAACCTCAAACGGGTCACATACGTTGTACTCGATGAGGCGGATCGAATGTTCGACATGGGGTTCGAGCCTCAAGTTATGAAAATTGTCAACAACATTCGGCCAGATCGGCAGACCGTGCTCTTCTCCGCCACATTCCCTAAACAGATGGACTCCCTTGCACGAAAAATCTTACACAAGCCGCTTGAGATCACGGTTGGGGGGCGATCGGTGGTCGCGGCTGAAATCGAACAAATAGTTGAAGTTCGCGTCGAAGACACAAAGTTCAATCGTCTTCTTGAAATTCTTGGGCAGATGTACAATGAAGATCCAGAATGTCGAACCCTGGTTTTCGTTGATAGGCAAGAAGCTGCAGATAATCTTCTCCGAGAGCTTATGCGAAAGGGGTATTTGTGCATGTCATTGCATGGCGGAAAGGATCAAGTTGACCGAGATTCAACGATTGCTGATTTCAAGTCTGGTGTTGTTCCAATCGTCATTGCCACATCTGTCGCTGCGCGTGGCTTGGATGTGAAACAATTGAAATTAGTTGTCAATTACGATGCACCTAATCACATGGAAGACTATGTCCATCGTGCAGGACGAACGGGTAGGGCCGGAAACAAAGGAACATGTGTCACTTTCATTACCCCCGAGCAGGACAGATATTCGGTTGATATCTATCGAGCTGTAAAGGCTAGCAACGCCACCGTTTCCAAAGATCTCGAGGATCTGGCCAACGGTGAGTTAGATTTTGTAATAGCATGTGGAACTCAATACTTACGTTCGACCAGGTTTTCTTGATAAACTCAAGACAGGAAAGGCGCAAGCAGCAGGCTCCGGATTTGGTGGCAAGGGCCTTGACAGACTTGATAAAGAAAGAGATGCTAAGGAGAAGGCTGAACGCAAGGCATACGGAGAACCCGGTGTGGAGGAGGAGAAAGCGTCTGCAGCGGAAGAGATCACCGCAAAGGCCACAGCATCTAGTGCTGATGACATGACTTTCGGAAACTTCAAGGTTGAGATCAAAAGGGGTCCCGCACCCGATTCTTCCAAAGGTCTCCTTGGTGTTGGCGGTGCTGTTGCTGCTGCTCGACGCCTGGCTCAAGCCAAAGAAGAAGAAAAGATCCAAGCTCAGGTGCGAGCTGCCGAGGAAGCAGCAGCCCGTGCTGGCAAAGATACTGCTGCTCACAAGCAGGCCTTGAGCGTTGTGGGAAAGCTCAATGCGCAAATGAGAGCCTCCAAACTCGTCTTACAATCACAGTTGCAGGCGGACGACATATCCGGAAGGAAGGCCAATCCAGATTCCACTGATTTCCATGCAATCATTCCTATCAACGATTATCCCCAGAAAGCAAGGTGGCGCGTTACCAACAAAGAAACTATGGTTCAGGTAAGCATCTATGTTGGCTTCTGATTAAAACTTCAGCTAATATTTCACCGATAGCTCATCGACATGACAGGGGCATCCGTTACTAACAAAGGTATGGGTGTGGTATATGTATCATGTTCACACTACTAATGACCATAAACCAGGCATTTACTACGAGAACGGGAAAGAACCACCGTTTGATGGTCCTCCGAAATTACACTTGCTCATTGAATCGAATGAGGAGTTCAGGGTATGTGAACCTACATCTTCCATGTTTGCCGGTCACTCACGTATTGCCGCACGACAGGTCGAGCAGGCAGTCCGGGAAATCAAACGCCTCCTTATCGAAGCATCGGCGGCAGCGTTGCAAGCAGAAATGCGGAACCCAACAGCAACGTCCGGGAGGTATAGCGTTCTTTAGTATTGAAACCCCCGTGTCATCTCTGCCCTTGTACCATTTCCCATGTCATGTATTTCTGCCACGAGCCACGATACCTCTCCATATCTCCACGAACCCGCTACGATACAAAAATCTGCATTTATTTGTGAAAGGGACTCCGTATTTATAAAGGGTCTGTGCACTGACACCCCCAAATAACATTATATTTGATATCACAAGTAAGACGGAGACCATGGAATTATCTATTGAGGCCAAATCCCCTACTTTTCTGTCCAACCCCACTAGAACCACTATGTCCCGAATCTTTCACGCGTTTCTCAACCTCTGATACTTTTGACTCTACCTCTCGCACAGCGCCATCTATCCATTGCAAGCTCTCTAGATGGCTGCTCAAGATCTGTGCGATCTGCGCCATTGGATCATCCGTGGATGCGGAGTCGTTTGATGGAAGCGATAGTGCATTAACCGAATCTATCATTTGCGTTAGGGATCCCGAAAGATCATCAAGATGGGTGTGTAAATCTGTGGCAAGCATGTAGCTAGTAGATCGTTTAGTTAACATGATGGGGTGGGAATGGACTATTTGTGCCGCTTACTTTTTATCTCGTTCTGTATCAGCTGGACCAGTATCGAGTGCTCTCAAGCTACCGCCTTGACTTCCCAATATCTCCTGCGTTACTTTTTCATACGCGGCCAGAGTAGAACTAAGTTCTCTCTGTTGCTGCTCGATATGATCTAGGGATTGATCAATATCATTCTGCTCCCGTTCTGCCGCCTGAACATGGCTATAAAGTGCAGCTAGCTAAAGCGAAGTGAGCAACATTAAAAGACTAAAAATATAGTGGGACCTACATTGTTGCCATTATCTATCAAAGCCCGGTCCCAGACAGCTACTTCTCCAGCAAATCGGTTGAATTCTCGAACGTGATTTTCTAGTTCTGAGGACCATCTGTTGACAATTTCCTCGATAGTTTTACCTCTGAGCATTGAGGGAGGAGGGACCGCGATGGGTGTAGATGTTGCCGTTGTACCGCTTGTCGTGGTCAAAGCTAACAGCATGTATAAGTCGGAATATAGTCATAAATATCACTAAATGTTACCTAAAGCGTCTGTTGATTTTGGAGCATCCTTTGAAGCTGGCTGACCAAGACTAAACGTAGGAGCAGGTGTGCCTGCTGCTGTCGCGTTGTCCTTCTTCTCTTCTGCCTTTGAGGCACCAAATAAATTGAATGTCGGTGGCGGTGCTGAAGCTACATAGGTTAATTTTGGAGCAAAGTGAGCCATTCGAGATCGAAGAGTCAAGTACCTGAAGCTGTCGCATCTTTGTTTTCGGACGGCTTTGCTGCGCCCCCTAGGCTGCCAAAAATCCCCCCTGCTGCTGGTGCAGGCGCCGCAGCTATCGTTGAAATCAGTATATGAAGTACGAAACTTGAAATTCGCTGATCACCTGAAGTAGCATCCTTGTTTCCTCCTAGCGCAGATCCGGATGCAAGGGGTGCTGTAGTCGTGGCAGGTGCGGTTGTTGGAGGAACATTTGCTGCGGTTCCAGTAGGCTTCGAGGAGAAACCACCTCCACCAAAAATACTGCCTGCTGAAGGCGCAGTGCCAGCAGCTGGTGTCGTTGTTGCATCGGCAGGTTTAGTTGGAAGCCCGAATAACCCTCCGCCTGCCACAAGTGATGATTTAGGATAAGATAACGAGATACGAGTAGGTATTAAGGCTCACTAGTTAATGTACTTGGCTGGCTGTTGAAAGCTATAATATATAACAGGTGTCAAATGCGAGCTATCGGACTGTGGGCGCATTCCACTCACCGCTCGTTCCCATCGGCTTTGGAGTAGCACTCGTCTGATCTCCAGGCTTCGGTAGACTGAAAGGTGACCCGCCGAAGAAAGAAGTTGGCGTTGTTGTTGACGCAGCCGGTGGTGTTGAAGTAGCGCCCGCGCTTGAGCTTGTATTCGCACTACCAAAGCCGTGTGTTGGCGTAGATGAAGAGGCTGCCCCTCCAAATAAACTTCCCCCAGATGCTGGTGTACTTCCAAACAGCCCTCCTCCCGTACCTGCTCCGGTTGCTGCGCCACCTCCAAAAAAGCTCCCACCAGCCGCTGGTTTAGCTAAGTTCCAACAAAATAAAACATAAGTTGAACACGAGCAAAAGAGGCACGAACCTCCAAATAGACTTGGTGCTGTGGTAGACGCTGTGCCCGGGGCGGTTGCAGCGTTATTTCCTCCAAAGATACTACCACCTTGAGACGAAGAGCCGCCAGGGTTTCCGAAGG